>VXBO01007702.1:0-11142 GCA_013400135.1 Rhinoptilus africanus | reverse complement strand
AAAAAAAAACAAACAACAAAGCTATCTCAAATAATTATGGGTAAGATTAAATTAATAATAAAAAAGTTGATTGGTGCCTGCCTTCCCTTATGTAGGTCAGATCCTTATGAAATCATTTTAAGGATTTTCAGAAGTTATTCTATTCTTAATTTAGCTGTCAGTGAAAAAAATCTTTAATAAAAAAAAATCTTACTCTTCTGCTGCTCTGATACATGTATTGGGAAGGACAGCACTGCAGCAGATACTTTGCTAGTGGCATCTAGTGTCTAGAAAAAAAAAAGAAAAAGGGAGGTTTTAATTTTCATTCAGGTGAGCATTTCTGAGCTTTTCAACTCAGAATTATGGGATCACTCACGATTTACCTTCATGAGAAGCCTTGTAAATGAAAGCCGAATTTCCAGCAGGCCAATCAATCCAGCCTTTCCTGTTCCTCACACAGCTTTATCCCTCACATATATACACACATCGTGTGCCAAATCTAGGAAGAAGAATTTCTCTTATTAGCATTGCAGTGGGATGGAGCTCGGTGCTGAAAATATACCTGGTGGTACAAAATGTTTCTGTAATAATTAGCCTAAAATTATTCATTCATATCATTAAGTTGTATCAGTTATAGACATTAAAAGCCCTGAAGTATAGACATAATTGCACCACCCCAAAAAAAAAACCCCACCTAGGTGTCTTTTGATGACATAGAAGTATTTGTTGGTCTGTAATTTTTCTGTAGTTTTTCTTGCTTTGGTGCACCACTCCATGGTGGCTGCGGCTGTCTCTGGATGTAGTATGGCAGCTTCTTTCTGGATGTGGTAGGTTTGCTGCTAGAACAAAGTGGACTTGTTACATTTCAAAATAGGACGCGGGACCCCACATGCTGAGTCCTACAGCAGATAATCTTCAGTATGTGGTGCACAAAGCATATTCTAGTGAACAAATGGTGTCTGAATATGTAGAGTGCAATTTTATTTTTATTGAAGGAGCAGTTTTATTTTCCGTTCTAGATTCTTGAACAGGCACCAGAAAAGAACTGACCTACAATGAACTTTGAAAAAGTATTACTTTTGTATGGAGGAGGAGTATTGCCAGGAGGTTGAGGGGAACCTTCCTCTGCTCAGCACTGAGGAGGCCACACCTGCAATGCTGGGTCTGGTTCTTGACTCCCTAGCACAAAAACCATATGTTCTGACTGGAGCAACTCCAGCACAGGGCCATCAAGACAATTCAGGGACTGGAGCGTCTTTCTGGAGAGGCTGAGAGAGTTGTGACTGGAAAAAAGAAGGCTCTGGTGGGTGGGGGATGTTATTTATGTGTATAAACACCTGATGGGAAGGAACGAAGAGCAAGACAGGATCTCCTCAGTGGTACTCTATGACAGGACAGGGGACAACAGGCACAAAGTAAAAACCATGAAATTCCAAAACACTTTTTTTTTTTTTTTTTTTGACAGTGAGGTGGTCTAGTGCTAGAACAAGTCGCCTAGAGAGTTTGTGACTTCTCTGTGTATGAAGATATTAAACNTAGCTTGGAGGTTGGATGAATTTCAGTGAGTGTGTTGATCCTTCTTGTTGGTACTTAACCACAGTTTCCTGTTTACTGAAGTTTTATCAGCAAAGGCAACACACAAGAAATGTTACTAATTGGCTCTGTGCCTTTCTGGATGGAAAGCTCCTCACCATTCAGCTACCTAATCAACATGTATTTTTCTGGCATTTATGATCTTTTCTTTGCTGGCAGGTAGCCCTTCTGAGTCCCGAACATGTCCTGTCCAATTGGAGACACAAATAAATGATAATCAGAATTTAAGACTAAACCAGTTAGCAGTTAAATGTTTTTAATCTACGTAAAATCTATGGTAAATCTATTTTACTATGTGGGAAAAAGTTCCATTTGCTACATACTATCTAGAGCATCAACCAAAAAAGGTTAGATGAAAAAGTCATATCCCGGAATAGAAAATAATTGCCAGTTTGTATAATTTGTATGTAAAGTAGTTGCTTTTAAAAAACAAAACAACACAACAGCATTTGACTATTCAGAAGCATAAGAGCTATAAGTAGGTAAGGAACATGGTCAAATATTCTGAATAAATTAACTTTTCATGTTAATAGCTTTGTAGGATCCATCTTGCATTCCTGAGAATCCCTTTAGTATTATGTCATCTATCATCTGCTTCTAAAGGACAGTATCAATCAGAGTATGATTTCTTTTTGTAATTTTTTCTACCATTGCAAAAGTTTGGAAATAGAATTTTTCTTAACACAGTGTCTTGAAAGCTTTGAACACCGAGAGCTTGCTTTCAAATTAAAACAAATGTCTGAAACATCAGTTCTTATCCGATGTATTAAATATTCACTCTTTGATTGACATAGTTGTTATAGCGCCTTAGGATGTGGGAGCAATTTATAATCCAATTTGTCAGGCATTAACGATTCTGAATATTTCTAATCTTCACTGCTAGTGCTATTACTACTTTTAAATGTGTCAGAGTAGATCCCAGACAGAGCCGTGGCTCATTCATCATATACATATTGCGGGCACCACTTGGTGGATGAGGTCTCGAGTTATATCTGGCTTTGTGTTACCTCTGTACTCCCTCGGTTCTTTGAGCCTACTTGGGTCAGGTGAGCTGATATGAATGCAAGAACGGGGTTCCCCCCCCTCCCCAAGCTGTGACTGCCTATTGATGCTTTAAAGTTGCTTCCTCTTGACAGCTTTTCTGCAACTCTAAATTTAAAGACCAGAACGTGGCCTGGATTTTCTCCCCACTTATTTAAAGAAAATTCTGATATTTCATGTTCTTCATCTGTTTCTAAACAAAGCAAACCACTGAAATTGACAGTAAAATGAAATTTTAAACGGTTCTCAGTAAGACAGGGTATTTATTTCTACATGCTAAAATAAGATACACATACACTCCACCTCCCCACCCCCAAGTTTTTTTAAATTTTAAAAACTAAATCAGACCGTGGGACATGAGAGTAAGTGAGCTAAGGCTACATAAGGCCTCCTTTGGCTTTGCAGACTAAGAAGATGAGAGCTGTAAATAATGTTTTCCTGCAGTCAGGAATTGTATAGGGTTTCCCTCACTTTAGCAGTGGCTTTTTCCATAAAGTTGCAAAATCCCGACAGCCATTAGGTCTCCTTGTTGCTTTTGTCAAATCTGTTTGCAGTCATCAACTGTCTCCAAAGTTATTCAAGGATTTTCTTGAATGCAGAGAGGCAGCAGTGCTTCAGTGTAATCACATTGGCATCATTTCCTTAGCAATCAAGCTCAGATAAATAAATGTTCTTTGTTTGGCAGGTCACTTCAAAATGACAAATCAATCATTTCCTACAGGAAAATGTGAAAATTTTTTGGAGCTGAGGTACGTTTTGCTTTTGATTATTTTGATCAGAGTTGATTAAAAACTGATGAACCTTTTCCTTTTAAGAAGAATGACAGATTTCATTTTAGTTTAAAAATGCTTAGTGACCCAATCTAGAGAATGTTCAACTGGGGAGTATAGGGCAAAGTATAAGTAAATAACATAACTCATTTGTATCTTTAGAGAATAAAAGATATAGGAAGGAGTCAGCAGCTGGTACATTTGATGTGTTTAATGCAAGCTGGGCTACAAACCTTCAAGAATTCACTGTAGGTAACAGACGGACATTGTTGGGGGCAGAGATTTGCTATTCCTTTTCCCCACTCTTTTAAATAGCATGTAGTCCTCTGCATCTGTGAATTTGAACTGAATGTACATGCTATTATAAATATATATAAATGGGAGGGAGATTCTCATCTCGGGATATCTCTATGGGTTTTTTGATCAAACAGAGATTTGCACCCAAGTAGTAATAGAATTAAATTCTATGCTAAGTAGGTTGTTCATAACTTCTAATTGTACTTTTCTGATTGCTCCTGCAAACATCATTGTAAATTTAAATTTTCTATTGGTTTGCTTGTTTTTTAATTCCGTTCTGCTTGAAACCTGATTATTATGCACAAGTTAGCATGCTGTATATTTTAGCATACTTTTTTTTTTTTTTAAAGGTTTTATATTATACAGAGAGAAATCTGCCACCGTTTTGTCTGTATTTTAAACCGGGACAAAAAATGTGAAAATGTGCTACCGAATAAGTTACTGAACAAAAAGGTGCTATCTTTTCCTTTTCCATTGTTCCAACAGACTGTGAGCATCCTCAGGAGACTGAGAACAGACCAACACAGTAAGAGGCAACCCATAAACACTGTAGAGCACTCTTGGCTTGCCTTGTTACTGTGAAGTATAACTTCGGAAGGTTTAGTTGATGTTTCTAACCTGCTAGTACTGTGTTTTCTTAAAATGCTTAACTATATCTCCAGTGACTCTGTGTGCTGGTCAATTGCCATCTACTGGATGCAAAAATGTGAACAGAACAAAGGTGTTAGGTGATTTAGTGCAGCTGTATTAGCTCCTACTCCTGTGACGTTAATGTCTTGAGCATTATCTTCACCTTTTATCATCGGTATGAGAAAAGAAAAAAAGAGTATTTCCAAAGCAACAAGATGTAAAAAAGAAAAGATTGTCCTAAAGTCTGATTTTGTACCTATCTGTGTGGTTCTCTAACTTCTAATCCTTGCAACTCTTTCATTCCCATCACATGGGATTAGGTAGGGAAAATAAGCAATATACCCACTGAAATTTGATTTACAGAAATATTTGTGGTTTTGGAATATCGCTGCTCATACCATTAGGAAGGGAGAACAAAAAATCAAGGGCATGGACAGTGCTTGCAAGTAGATTGCAAGGGCACAGTTAGGTCATAAATTTTTTTTTCTGCCTCTCTTTTGGTTTCTAAAGTCCTATTTTGTCAATTTTAAGAAAAATATGCAAGGAAGATTTTGAAATATCAAGATTAGCAGATGGTATGCTAAGCCTCATTGGTACTGGATTCTTTTTAGCTGTTTCAAGAAAAAATTCTTTTAATATCAACAATGTTGGCAGATTACCTGGATATTTACGAAAACTGCTATTATCACTATTGTTATTTTTCACCATGTTTTACATGCATCTCTGTGCTCTGTCCCCTGCCCTATCAACCCTCATCATTCTCCATCGTTGTCCCTATAACATCCTTGTCTTCACTCTTCTGAAAACACTACTGCTCAAATATTTATCTTACTCACATAGCCAAAGGAAATGCATTTCTTCAGTGCAAGTGGGGACAGGTGAGGTTAGAGGTGAGGAACGAAATAATATATCTCCAGTTTGAATAAACATGTGTCCAAAGGCATCTCTTGGCATCCTGCTTCCAAATCCATGTTTGGATGTGTCTACGACTCACTCAAAATTAAATAAAAATTTTCAAGACCAACTGCATTTAACTGATGTTTAAAATAAATCAAAAAATCCTTCAAGCTGAATAGAGATAAACCTTTTTCTCAATGTTACATAGTACGTCTTTGAAAATGTTTTATTATTGCTTGTTTCTTTTAGGAAGTTTTGAATTCATGAAGTTTTACAATTCTTTTGACTGACCAAGAGCTATTTCAACTTTTTTTTTTTTTCTCACACACAAAAGATGCACAAGAGTGACATTACTTTCACCAGTTCACAGGAAAAGATGCTTGATTTTCTTTATTTTTTTTCCTAGTGAAGTGTAAGGTCATTTGAACCAGAACTATGAATCTAAAGCGGCACAGGCTGCTGCTTCAATAAAATCTGTACTGCTCTTGCAAATGTCTGTTCTATTTACTTGATAGTATGTAGGTAAAGTATAATACAATTAATGTACACATTTAAAAAAGTGGGTTTTTTCATTTTATTTAACAGCTTCTCTTCCATTGTGATATACTAGAAAAGAACCTTTTACGTGCTAGCTGTAAAGTGTGAGCCCAGTGAGCACTAAAGTAAAAAAAGGAGAAGGTGCAATTATCTTATAAGCCAGTTTTAAGTGGTCTTTATGACAGGATGAGGCTTTCTCTATATAAGTAATTTGGTGTTACAGAGTATTTGCACATAGTTGTTTCAAATCCACAGTCTATTCATTGTCATGGATATTCTTGGGGTCAGTGTTCTAATTGTATTGGTGGCAAAGAACTTTGTGTCAGTTTAAAGCAGAGCAAGGATAAAGGATAAAGCAAGCAGCATCCAAATTCTCTTAGTTTTTGGCAAACTTCTGCAATAAGCTGTTTGCTGGAAGCTTGAGCTAACAAGTCATTGATGTACAATTTGATTTCCCATCTGTTTATACTCAAAAGTCATGCAATTCATTCAAGAATGAAAGTAAAAAGGGCACATATTAGGCAAGAATTACTTTTCCTTTCTATTTTTGTTTTGTAAAATGACATAATGACAGCACTAGACTTCTCATGCCTACTTGGATTAAAAACCTGTAATCCAAGTTTATCGAAGAAATTCTGTTTGCTCACAAAAATGTGTGCACGTGTTCTTCTTTGTCTGAACAGAGACAGAGAGAGCTCTCTCCTTCAGAAAGTCTCCCAATGTGCCACTACAGAAACTTAGCCCAACGGCGCATCAGCATCTTCAAAGGCCCTCTGATCCATGCTGTTGCTATTTTGTTCTTGTTCCTCCTAATATTCACAGGTAGTATTTCTGAGCCTGTGATGGCTATCCACACCTCTTGCTAAGCTCTGTGCAGGTGAAGGCCTGGCATGCTAACTCTTGTTTACAACTGTCTCAATTTTCCTATATTCCTTGTGAGCTCAAGTGGACATACCTGACTTCAGTTTGGTATGTGGCTAAAAGCAGCCATAGGAATGTCCAGCATAATGGAATGATTAACTGGAAGAAGTTACAATAATAATGTATTCTTTATTACTTTTGTGCATTTCACTCTTAAGATGTTAGTAAAGTGTGGTCAGAGAGGAAAGGAAAAAAGTGTGTTCACTATTCCTCTAAAGATGATATGAAATCAATGCTCTTTGTTTAAAACCAAATTTATAAAAATGTGTTAGTATAGATTATAGCATATTTTAAAACCTTTACAATGGATTAATGTGAAATACAAATATACTGCTATCTCTTGTTTAGTTATCTTTGGGAATTGCAGGCACAGTGGCATAAGCTATTGCTTTGCCTTAACGTTGGATGCTGATTAATGAAAAAACTATGTTTTGCTGTGTATGATCTAAGATCTCAAATAGTATTTGATCTAATTTTCTGAGGGGAAGTTATAGAAGAGGCCTCTGCTATTTTTAGTAAATAACTCTTTCCAAGCAGCCAGCTATTTAAAATTTATGGCTTGCATAACTGTCGATATCTGTAGTTACATTTCTGGAGCAAGTAACCTTTAAATCCATGCAAGTGGAACTCATAGGCTGCAACTGAAAAGGCTGCTACTATATTACTCTTGCAGATTACCCAGATAAATTTGCTTTGCCAAATTCTTAACAGTGTTGATCTATGCAGTGAATTTTTTGACATCTCTCTCAAAAGAACGTTGATGATTCTGTTTGGAAACAAAGAAGGTGTTTTACTATTTTTTCAGGTACTTAGTCCAATGTGTACATCTGCAGAGGTATGTTTTGTGTTGAAAAAAATAAAAGGGTCTTAACACATCGATTGCTTTTTCTTTACTGAACGCAGCCCATATCCCTGCAGTCCTGCCAGCTGAATGACAATCTGACATTTTATAAAAAACTAAACAAAAAACTAACTTGAAATAGAGCAGCCTCAAGATCAGAGATTGTGTCTGTGTAAGACCACAGAACACACATCTCAGCCAAGAAATGCTTGAATACACCTGGGAAACACAGGCCAATAAGGGTTGCTTGGAGATACAAGAATGTGCTACAGACTGATCCTATACTGACCCAACAAACCATATAGGTTGTGATCCTGTATTGTTGTGTGAACTTATTTTGACAGCTGTCCAGAGGCCCTTCTGTCTGTGAATTGTACAGTCTCTGAAGTTGCTGTGGACTCTGCAGAATACAACACTAAATGATTTTGTGCTTACAGCAGCTTTCTGAATCTCCCATCCTGCTGCTTTGTTCCTGCGCAATTCTGTTCTCCCCATAAATCCTGCAGTAATGTCCTCCCCACAAAAGTCTTTGTGCTCTTTTTGATCCATATTCTGCAACACAGAATGGCAAGTGAATTCAGCATTATTTATGGCAATCTCTGTAGATAGAAACCTCATTTTCTCATGACTTGAAGTACTATACATACGTTCTTACTTCAAATAAGGGGTAGCTCTGGAATGCCATCTCCCAAGACTGTAGGGAGTTATCAAGTTATATAAAATGATGAAGACTCTATTTAGATAAAATACCTTTTAATGAAGTGTGTAAAGGAGGGAAGAAGTGATAGTTCTGACTGACTCGCGGAGACTTTAAGTAGTGTAATAAAATATCTTATTGATGTGAATGTGATACAGGTATAAATACAAAGTGATAAAAATGCACTGGAAGTGGCTTCTGTGCTGTTCAACTTTCTGCATGATGTGGCATATGGTTAGGTGGTTTTGTAAGAAGGAAAACATGTGGAGCTTGGCATCCGGTGTCCTTTGTTCAAACCTTCCCAAAGAATAGCCTAACCTCCTGCTCCTTTGTTGCAGAAGAGATAAGACAGGCCTTGACATCCCTGCGTACAAGGTGACTGACTGGCTGGTGTGCTGTATGCTTCCAATTAACTGCTTTACAGCTGCCAGAATGATTGTTTCCCCTAATCTGCATGTCTATTCACTACACAGCTGCAAATTCCCATGGAAAATAATAATCTCTTACTATTCTGCCATTCTTTTAAATGTGTTTGATATTAGCAAGCAAGTTCAAAGGTGACTGGAAAGAGGTGAGTAGGAACAGACTGTATGGACCTTGAATCATTTGCCTTCCGCATTTGTATACAGTTTGGCTTGGACAAGACCACTGTCTACATGAGGCGCTATATGCAAAGACTGCAAAAGTTCTCTTCAGCTGTGATAAGACTATTATGCATATTTAGCATGGACCACCAGATATTTTTGCAGTATATTTCTTTATACTTGGTCTTGATGCAACTAGCTCCTATTTTCTGAACTATCACAAGAAGAAAAGTTTATTTTCTTGGCTATCATAGTGAAAAATGACCAGGTCTAAAAGTGGCTAGCTGTTAAAAGATGCACGACTTTGTTTAAAAGATAAGTAATTTCTCTGTATCAAGGAAATGCTTAATTTCTTCTTTGATTTCAAATGCTTGTGACACTGCCAAGCCTCAAGTGTTTAGACTGAAAATTTCCCTGCTGAGTGTCTCTCTCAGCGTGATTTTTTTAATGATAGTTCATAACTCTGTCATTCCAGAGAAGATGATGCAGGAAAAGATGTCTTAAGCCTGAGTGGGGAGAGAGGGGAAGCCAAAAATTTACTTTTTTAACAACTGTAGAGCTTTGAAGCAAGGACTTCAAATCTGGCATCAGTGGGAGCCTAAATAAGAAAACTATCAACAAGCTTGCAGTTTTAAAAAAGAATGCTATATTTTTCATAGAGAATATTTGCAGTGGACTGAATTGAGATAATTCAGGACAATAAACTAAGAAATAAGATTTGCTAAACATCAAAAATAAAAATGTTACTCATATTTATCCTGGCCTTGTTGGTAGTAAATAGTGGCTTTCCCTTTAGACTTTTTTTAATCAACACTGCAGTGCAGCATCTTTGGGGATCAATATCTAGGAACTTTATAACATTAGGGATCATGAAATCAGTAAAAAGATTAAGTATTGGAAAACATAAATGTCTGTTATGCTGTCTTCCTCTAGTCCGGGCAGACTAGTGATCTGCTTAAATTCGCTACCGCGTGAAAAGCCAAGAAGAAAAGGTATTTATGGTGAATTTGTCAACACATTCATTTGTATGTTGCTGACATCCTCAAATACTCTCATGTTGGGAAAGGTAAAACTTGTCTTTTAGGAATAAAAGAAAACCTAGTGGCAAAACAAAGTCAGGGAAAATGGCAAATCTTCCTTGAATTGTGCTTATGTGCAATGCAAAAGCACCCTGATATTCTCAGTCAGTCACACATGCTGTTTGTGTGCACGCATTCTCATGCGTCGTCGTTTTTATTGCAGTTACAATATGGGGTGCTGAGAACCCTATTTTATGAGATACCGTGATACTAATAAATACATTCGTGCTAAAGTGTAGTTGAAGCCTTTGCTTAGGCAATGATGTTCAGTGAAAGGGTTCTTTTTAATGACTGGAGAATGGGCCTCTCTTGGAATAATCATGGAAACTTGACTGTGGATGTTCATCTTTCATCATGTGGCTTTGAAACTGAGTATCTATTCAAACGTTTTCCGACAAGGGCATACGAACATAGCCAGTCAGGATTTGCTTCAGAGCAGTTGAAAGGGATCTTAGCTGTTTGCTTTTAAATGGAAATTAATATACATTCTCTATGACTGTAATACAGAAATTGTTTTTTTCCTGTGTGCACTCGACAGAAGACCGAAAGGAATTTATTATAGTCACCCCACAAGTCTAGTACTTTAATATGCTGCTACTTGAAAACCCAGTTGCCTGAAATTCACTGGATAAGTCTACATCATGCAAGGGAGGAAAAAAAAGCCTTTCAGCTAGTTCCCTCTGCATATGAAAGGAGAACACGTGCTCAGGGAGCAAAGGAGAACACGTCGTTGTTGCCGTTTAAGGATCAAAATTGTAGTAATTAGGGATGGAGAAAGATGTTGAGGGCGTGTTGCAGTTTTTGGCCTGTGTGTGCCCTGCTCCCCTGAGGCTCAGCTGCGGGTGGTTCGCCGGGGCCGTGGCAGAGCTGGGGGGGGGACATCAGCCCTGCGAGAGCAGAGCCGGGCCGCCAGGAGGGTCGCCTCCCGTGTGCTGGGGGGGAGATGGCCGAGGGGGGGCTGGCAGTGGCTTGGGCAGACGAGCGGGGCAGGCAGGGAGGTGGGCAGGGGTCGATGGCGGAGGAGGAATGGGGCGGCGGGCAGAGGGCCCTTCAGCCCTTCCCTCCTGCAGGCTTGTGCTGCAGGCCGGGGCGGTGCTCCGTCTGTATTAACTGCTGCGTAACTGCTTCATACCAATGATTAACTGTAAATAACTGCTGTATGTCGCAAAATGAGTGTGCTGTGGTGTCTCTGTGTAGCAGGCCCTGGCGGAGCGGCCCGTGGAGGGTTCCCCATGCATGTAGGCCGGGGGCCTGGCAGGGGGCAGGAGGGGAAAGG
>VXBO01007700.1:12003-26164 GCA_013400135.1 Rhinoptilus africanus | reverse complement strand
ACTTGGGGAAAAAAAAAAAATCATAATTGACAGAATATAAAAAGCAATACTGACCCTGGAGTTCTTTGCTTAAGCTTCTGCATCAGTATTTTCCTTCCAGGTTTAATATCGAACCAACCAGGCAGTACTTCGGGACTTAGCTGCAACTAACATTTGCTTTATACTTACCCCAAGCCATTGTGCTTGGTATTTAAAACAAGCTGACACTGAAAAATCATTTAAAGGTCCACTTTGCTCATTGCATGTTTTCACAAATAACTCAGTAATTTAAAACATTGAAAATATATAGAAAAAAATAAAAATAGGACAAATAATAATCTCACATGCCATGTGCAAGAGACATACATAATGAGAGAATCAAACTTGATTTCTAAATTTAAAGGTGTGAACTTGAATCAGAGACTCAAACCAATAATTTTTCAATCCCAGCTTTAGTAAAAACAGCACTATTCATTTATCTCTAAGAAGAAAACCTGTGAAAATTAGTTCTAAATAACTTCAGTTTCCCAGCTATAGCCAAAGTATATCAATAGCATTAACCTTAAAATATTTTGAACCAAGTAATTTAATTAATAAAACTGTCTTGCTTTTCTATTCTTGCTATTTAAACTGAATACAAAAAAGTACAAAAAAGTTTTATTGCTCCTTTAGTCTTCTAAAACATGCTGACCAATTATTTACATAACACTTTATCAATATTTTGATTCCTAAATAAATTTTATTTATTAGCCACACATAAGACCTTCCATGAATAAATGACAACGCACTTTTTCCTGGTTTTTTGGAGTTGATTTGGGGTTGGTTTGTTTGCGGGGGTTTTTTAAGTGGAAATATTCTTGCTCCCATGGCTTTATTTCCCAACATTTCTAAGTTACTTCCTGAAGAATATTTCAACCCAAGAATAAAGAAAATTCAGAATTTTCAGAAATTCAGAAAGTGAAGAGATTGCTCAATAGTACAAAAACTGCAGTCAGAGAGATAAAATCCCAGTCAAGACAAAAATCACTGTAGCATCAAACCAGAATTTGTCAAGTTATTCCTGAAAGTTAATTGCCCCTCAGTACTAAGCACTATTATGTTAAAAGTCTTAATATCTGGATATTTACAAATACCATGCACCAGTACAAATTGATATCCACTACCAAACTTTCTATCAAAATCTAATATACATGTTAGAAGATTTTAAAGAGCAGAAAAATTTCAACTGCTGTCCCAGTAAAATGAGGATATGAACACAGTGTGTGTATTTTGTACTCATTAAGCTGGAAGAACCACCAATTAAGCGTAACTCTATTTATGACTGTTTTAATGGGTTCTGAGCAGGGGAAGCCTTTTATTTTGCTGGTAGCTGTCCAAACATATTCAAAGTGATGTCATCACATTCAAGACAATTTACTGTCAACCTGACACTTTAACCAACTCTTCAATGTTAAGTACTGACGTGTAGAAGGAATATTTCAATTTCTGATTTAGAGGAAGTAAAGCAGGAGTAATCACACACACACAAAAAGCAGTCCTTGTTTGTGTGCTTTGCCTAACACCTTTCCTAAAACTGTGACACCAGTACAGACTTACACCTAGAGCAACCAAGGTAGCAGACACTATGTGATGCATCTCAATGTGTGGTGGTATCCACCAGGCAGATTGACCTCATTTGCCTTGTGTTGAGGATTTCTTCTTACTTCTGGCCTGCGGTTCCCATTTTCTGCTTAAGGATAAGCAGGGTACGGTTTTAATGGGGATTAACTAGCAGATACATGGCTAATCCCAGTAGATGTGGTGGAAAGATAACCTGAGTGACTGTTCTGTTTTCAGCAGCAGACTCATTTTCTTTCAAAACCTAAATGGAACTCTTGAAAAATACTAAATTGAAAGCCTGATTGGGGTCTATCTTGTTGGGATTTCCCTCTCCTGTGGTGGGACTGTAATCCTCTGAAAGAGGCGAACAAATTAACTCCCTAGACTTTTCCCTGTTACTGAGGTTTGGGCACCAGATACAGAGGAGAGAAAGCAAACGCAACTTTCATAATATTTATTTCTGCAATCAAATAAACCACAAAGAAATAACCCAGATATAGTGAAAGGATACTTGGTCATGATTTGACCTGTATTTCTACAGTGAAATAAAAAGGACCACTTCACAAATAGCTCATCACTGTGTTTCATAATAAGCAAATCACTGTATAAGCCAAAGAATATTTTATAGCACATGCTATTTTGTCAGGTTTAAAGAGCTGGCAGACCAGTATAGTTACAGGCTAAACCAGTTTCACAGTTTCAAAGGGCTAAATGGAGAATGGTTCCATACATTTGGAATTTCATATGACAGAAATTTGATTTTTTAATTAATATTTTAAAAATCATAACTAATAACTGCAATAAAAATGAAACCTGAATAGGGAAGAAAGATTTCCATGGATAACATATTACTTAAGAGTTAGCAATTCTCAATTTCCCAGCTTTGTACAGCAAAAAAATAGCTAACGTGACAAAGCATGATCAACAGATGCAAGTGAAAAATTCAGATTTAGGAATGCATGTGACTAACTGTAATTGTCTGTCTCCTCTAGAGACAAAAACTTGCTCTTTAAGAGGCAACAGAAGTGAAAGCCAATCTCAAGGAAGAGCAGGCTGGTCAGTTCTGTAGTCATTGAAACCTGTTCTGTGAGATCCAAAGATGAAGTCTTTGTTTCTCTTGGCATCCTACAAAACATTTACAATAAAGGGGGTGGAGAAATGAAATCTGCTTTCCAAGGTGTAACTCAGTCCAACGAAATTGCCTTCCAAGCAATAAAAAGTTGTAAACTGTGTCTCATCCACTGTTTCTCAGAAGGATTTGCAGTAATACCGTTTTGTAAATGTTCGCTAGCAGACTGTGATGTAGTCAAGGAATTGCGGATTTATTGAAAACTGTTTTTGAAGTGTACAAGTGTTCCCTTCTATAGTGGACACTGAAAACTCTGTCGAAAAATGACAGTTTAGCTCATGTGAACAGGAAAAAGAATGACAACAGTGTTCAAGATCTGTTATCACTCTTTCTAGGGTTATAAAAATTGCTTGCTGATAATATTGCTTGTGAAAAGAAAATTAAAATCTAGTTTTGGAAATCTGCTGGTGAATGACTACATTCCAATTGCTCATTGTGTTTCAGATGACACATGAACTTTGTTACTGTAAAATAAACCCGGTGATGGTTTTGGTTTTTTTGATACGAAATCTGTGATTTTTAGGTATTCTCAAGTTGTTAGCTCTGAAAGCACCATCTGTAACCAAAAGTTACCCAGCCATCCTGCAACAGGATTTTGCCGACGCAGAATTAGTCTTCCCTGTAATTTTCTAGGCTACCACATCTCTGGTCATTAGTATGATAGCCAGACCCAAAGTATCATTAATTTCTCATGAAGTCTGTATGTTGCACATGCAGTAATCTCTCTCAAAAAATGTACATTTCTGTCCGTTACTGTAATTGCATTAGAGACTAAAGTTGTACCTTTCCTAATGAAGTCATGGTCTGTCTTCATTTTTAGGTTAATGGGCTGTAAAATAATATTACCTAGCACGTATTTTTAAGGGACATAAGTGTCCTTTGGAATACCATCTGAAATGTTAAATTCAACAAATCAACAAAACATTTTACCTACTGTTATGATGACAATCTTATATCAAAGTTCACAGAGTGTTTACAAATAGCCTAAGGACTGGAGGCAAGGTTTTACAACATTTTAATAGCAAAGTATCAATTCTCTTCAAACAAAAACAAAGGAAATGGCCTGTCTCTTCCCTGTAATCCTGCAATTAAGGTGCACTTTACCACTTATTAAAGCCAGAATCCCAGAATAATCCTCTAGGTCTGTCAGTCAAACACACCATATAAGAATACGAGCTACTATGATTCTTTCCCCCATCACACTGACATTTCCATTTTCATCCCTGTGTCATTTATATAAGCTGCACGCAACCATGGCCATGAATTTTAAAGAGCTCAGGTCATATTAGGGTCTCTTTCCTCTTGATGAGATTTTGAAAGAGGAGGAAAGACTGCATACTTGAAATTAGAACCCTAAATTAAAATTTAAAAAAAACCCTTAAAAACATGGAACCTATTTCATTTTTCTTCCCCTTTTCTAAAAAGTGCAGCCATTTTGAATGCTGAAGTGTCTTTATTTTCTTGATGATGATCATAGAAAAAAAGAAGTTATTTTCATCTTGAAATATACTTAACTTTGAAATACAATTAATGAATCCTCAGCAGTACATGCATATTTTATGTATATTATTTTTTACATAGTTTAGAAAGAATTTATTCAAATTCTCTGCTAAAGTCTGTTACTGCAATTCTGGAACTGCACTGCATGCAATACAAGTACTACTATCTCGCACAGCATGCTATTTGCCTGAACTGTACACGCTTTTGGGATACACAAAAATATTTTCAGTACTCATCTCTGCCTGAGGCCAAACCATGCAAAGAAGAGCTGTCAAGAACTGTTTGTATTAAATGAGAACACAGCATAGAGAAAGAATGGATAAGAAAATTAGAATATGTAAGAGTTTTTTTGACCTCCAGCTCAATTTCTGAAACTCAGGTCCAATCCTAATGGATGTCTTTAACTACTAATTCATAAGATGAATCATATCCCTAATATATAACATTATATCCCTAATAAATAACAGTAACATTATGGAGATGAAAGTAAAAAATGGAGATGAAAATTGTGTTTGGAAGTTATTTGTTTTTAAGCATGGGACACACATAATAAGCTTAGTACTAAAATAAAATCGCTTTGTTCACATGCTACTTACAGCCTTCATAAATATCTGTTGGTATATGGACTGCTGCGTGTTGGTAAGATGTTTGCCGTCGGAAAACAGGATCATCTTCAAATACTGGTCTGATTCTCTGGCTGCCAGATTCAGTGTCATTCTTTTCAGGCTTTTTTAAAGAAAGACATGTAAAGGGCAAAGTATTAAAAAGGATGATAAAGACATTTGCGTTCACATTTGCCTCTTTCTACACAACATAGCCTTTCTTTCGTAGCTAAGATTTTGCATTTGTGGAGAAATATACTTATTTGCTCCAGGTCCAGAAATATTTGTGTCTACTTTATTTCAAACTACGATGTACCCAATGGAATTTAATGAAATGAAAAGTGAGAGTCTAAGACCTTACACATCTAAATTTCATGAGTGCATGGAATTTTTACACCCATAATGCAAGGCAAATATTTACCTTTTATTACATGTAATAATTTGTACTTTTATCATTCTGTAGATTATACAGTTAATCATAAATCTTAAAATGATTCCACTAATATACATTTAATAAATAAACTTTTGAGAAACAGCAGTGCACATGCAGACAAAGAAAAGAAATCATGCTTTCTTAAAACTTCTGTTTGACACAGGTTTTGTGCATTGGTTTATTTTAATAATAAATTTCAATGAGAAATTTCAACGTTAATAAATTTTGTACCCCCTTGGCTACAGCTGCCTGAATGGAAAGGTTCCTAAACACTCAGGTGCTTACCACCACCTCCCTCTCTCACCTGTCTGTACCCCGGATTCTTGATTCTTTCCAATTTACATCAGGGATGAATCAACTACGATACCCAATGATTACTCAGGCCAGCAATTGTAGGAAATTATAAAGATATTTCTAATACTAAAGAGTCATCAGTTTTTGAAAATATGTTATGTTTGAAAAATAGTGCTGACAAAGAAGCATCTGTCTGGTCAGTGTGTGCTGGGGTTATTCTTTGTATACTGCCAATGTGTTTATTATCCCCTATCATAGACAGCTAAATTTTAAATTACCCACAAAGTAATCTGATTAAACTACATGTGTTTCTTCATCTGCTTCATCACAGGGTTACAGGCAAATGTTATAAGTATAGGTTCAAAATATTGCCTGAAGTAAACCACAGCCTCAGATGAGTTTCAAGGAAGTGCTTTCCTTTGGAAAAACAAAAGGCAGAACTCATCTGAGCGACATCCACTGATTTCAACAACATAGCAGTGCTGAGCTCATCACCCCAGGCTGCCTTCATAGGCATTGAAGAGAAATGGGCATTCTTAGAGTACAATTCATCTCACCTCAATTAGACACCTCTTTTCCCATGAGATGAATCATGCCTTAGCATTGCCTCCTTCTTCCCATTGACTATAAATGCAGCCCTAGGGCAATTCTCCTAGATGGAGAAGTCTGTGACATAGCTCTCTAGAATTAGGTGAGATTAATCTCACAATATAAGTCCATTAAAATTCTAGGAGAAAAGAAGGTGGGTACTAATTTTGCTTGCTTTCACACAGCATAGCTACTATTTCTTATGCTAAGAAGTTAAACTTGTTACTTTGTACTTAACCCCTCTCTGGTGGGTGAGACAGGAAGGAAAGCACAAGTGATACTCAAAGAGATTGGGAGGGGACAAAGCCAGGAGAGTGGACCCAAGTGACCAAAGAGATATTACATACCATATGACGTTGTGCTCTGGCATAAAAACTAAGAGAAAAGAGGAGGGGAGGGGGCCATTTTTTATTAAGGTGTTTGTCTTCTAGAGCAAGCTCTACGTGTACTTGGGCCCTGCTTCCCAGGAAATGGCTGGACATTGCCTGCTCATGGCAAGTAGAGAATAAATCTTTTTTTTTTTTCTTTTGTTTCCATGCACGGATTTTGTTTTTCTTTATTAAACTACCTTTATCTCAACCCACAAGTTTTTTGTCAGCTTATTTTCTCCCCCCTGTCCTTCTGGGGAGGGGGAATGATAGAGGGGGAAGTAATAGAGCATCTTGAGGGGCATCTGGTGGCCAGTGTGATGGTGTGCTCCTCCTTCCTAGAAGTCAACCTGACCTTTATCCCCCCGTAACCCTGCCCAAGTAATAACCACCAATGGTGGCCACAAAGGGTGCACGTAGTGGCGATGGCTGCATCTGGCCTAACATGATTTTGATGAGACAGATAACAACACAATAGCCAAGAGCTAACTTCAGCAATGCTGGTACTGCAGTCAATATGCAAATATGCATATATGCAAATATAGGTCAATCATCCCAAAATGTCTATTATAAAGAATGAATTTTTTATTCTTCCTACCAATATTCCATGATACCAAAATCAAAAATTGCATCTAAAACCTCTTCAACTATGTTTTTCTCAATTTAATTGATTCACCTGCTCCAGTCAAACTGTATTTTATGTCTATGAAATATATTTTATTTTATATCTACCTCTGTAGCCTTGATGGGGGGCAGTGGATCTATCAGAACTACATAAAAGAACCTAGAAGCCTTTGCACTCCAACTGTTGACTTTGTCTGGGAGTATTTTGTGATGTGCAACTCTGATATTGAACCAATGCACCTATCTGGCCCCCAAAACCCACAGACACCAAACAACAAAATCCTTTAAAATGTTGTAGTTTCCTTCACACAAGATTAATTTTGATATTAAATCTAAAAGTGTCTGTGCTAGTTCTGCACACAACAGGCAAGTATCAGAATCATTAAAGGCAAAAAACTCACTTGAGCCACTACCTCCTGACCAGCAAGACTAGTGTTGTGCCAGGCCTTATGTATTCAATGTTTATAGTGGATCCTTCTATATAAAGTAAAAGCTATTTAGTTTTTGTTTGACAAGTTTATGAATTTCAAGTCACCTACATCTAAATAAAAAAAATAAAATAAAATAAAAAAAGATTAAAAGAAAAACCTCAGTGTTATTAATCATTTTAGTCTGGTATTTCTATCAAAAGCCTGACAGATTGTGGCATTGGTTGGTACAGTTTTAATACCTGGTTAAACTTTGTTTTCAGGAAACTAGCGAATAACATATTTTGAAGGAAAGTAATCCAGCATGTGAATATAATTAAAATCCAACTCCAACCAATTTCTCTCTCAAGTCAGGAGCTGAAATGCAATCAATACTGGCACTGGAAAATCCCACAGGAGAGAGTGGCTGAAGATTAATTTTCTATCTATTCAAACCTGGCCTTCACTTATTGAATTACATTGTTACCTACCACTGACAGTCAGCAAAATAACTCACTCATTTCTCTGCAATGAATCTCCAGACCAATTTCTCCCTCCCTTGTGAGAAAGATAAAATCTATTTCTCTTTTCAGTTCACATTTGTGCCATTTTAAGCCTTTATTTTTTTAAATAAATAAAGTATTTTTTCATGTGTCTACTGTTCACCATCAGAATAAATGGAAATTGATATAGAAGCTAAAATTCAGGTAAAGTAGGTTCTTCTGTAGCTATTCTTTGTGATCTTGGATAAATCACTTTTGGCGTGATCTGAAATAAACTGGAAGTTACTTTCTGGTTTTTGTATGTGAAATATATAGCTGAAATAACACTGCTTCTCTCTCAAGGGCTTTGTGAACAGAAATTAATATATGTACACGAGGTAACTGGAAGCTTTATGCCCAGAAGTATGACTGAAAGATGACTATAGAAAAGCAAACAACCGTTAAAACAAAATGAAACAGGGTCATTTCAAGAACCTCCAATGTAGTTTAGCTGCCCATTTCACTGCAGTCAAAGACACCCCAATTACTTTCCACAGCAGTTATTTTTCATCATCATAGCCATAGGAAGATGAGTGGATTTTATACCTCTATTAGAAAATTTTCATTTAGTTGAAAAGCACTGGTTACTGTAGAAATGATAAATATGTTTTTTCCACAGATATAAAACTTACTGGTTTTTGGTTCCTGCAGCTGTTGAAAACTGAATATCAGAAAACTGATATTAATTAAAAAATACCATCAATGAAACAGAAAAATCCACAAACAAATTGAAGCAATCTTAAGTTATTCTGAAGACAGGCTCTTGTCAGGAACAATGTAGAAGTTGCTCAAAGCCTCGGTACGGATTTAGCATCAGGACAAAAGAATAAAAAGCTAAATTTCTTTTTTTTTTTTTTTAAATTCCTGAATTGATATCCAGCAAAAAACAATGGCACCTGCCGGCTTTCATACTTATGTTAAATACGAAGGAATTGGTTGCTAGTATTTCCATTGCCCCAGCATCTAGGGACTGTGTTTTGCATAAAACCTCTCTGTCCCTACCAATGCCATTTTAGAAAAAGAATGTGAAGATGGAATTATAATTGTTACAGTGTTGGGGAGATCAAAATTCTTGCTCTGTCATTCCTTTTTGTCTTTCCCTGCAGATTTCCCAAAGTTCTATATTTTCATATCTAGGTTTCTGTCCCTTTTTGATTTCTGAATATCTGTCAATAATTCTAAAAGTAGAATTTTAATCGTCTCACTGTCTGTGCTTCTTTTAGTCCTCTCCCAGACCTAATCTGTGCAAATGAATGCTATCATATACAGAATATGCACAAAATTTTTCCTACACTCGGTTCCTTACTCAAAATCAGTTTTGCTGATTTGTAGGCTTTTTTCCCTCCCCGAGGAAAGTAATCCAGTAGAACTACATACGCAGCCCCTCCAATACTGCTTCTGGCTCCACTAAAAAGTTACAGCTGGACCTGCCGGGGAGAGTAAAATGAAATGTTGCTTGAAGCACAGGGCTCAGCAATACTCCTGCAGCAAGTGAAGGATGGAAATGCCTTTTGTAAGGACAAGATAGAGGGAAGTCAATTTTGAAGAGACAGCTAAAATGCACTTCTAATAACCACAGCACTTTCATAGCATTTTAGATAATGCCATGAGTGCACTGCCTTCTGATAACTTTTTTATTTCCTTTTTGATAGGTGTGATTTTCCTATCACACCTAGCTGTGGGAAACCTATGGAGTGCATTTAGACGGTTGTGACAGAACTGCAGTTTAGTTCATTTTTGTTTGTGTGTCAGTGGGGAACTGTGGTCTTCATTCGGCTACACAAAGATTTTAAGTAGACATTCTTCTGTATCTTATAGATAAAACTCGACCAAATAAGAAAACAGTTATCTCAGTACTTACATATTGTTACTTTATTTTTTAGGCAACAGAGTTATTTAATATACAAATATATACACATATTCATATATATAAACATAAGAATATATATATAAGTCTGAGTAGCTTCAGATGTAGGGAAAAAGTTTTCTATTTGCAACTGTCAGTTTGTCATGATCAAGCACCATTTATTTAAAATATGTAAAAGTTCTTTTCAGCACTTCTAGTGTTTCCATATGTATCTAATGTATCAGTTGGTTACTGCATGTCAGTAAGAAAATGAATGGAAGTCTGGATTGAGTGTCTACTTTTAAAAAAAAAATAAAAATTGTAGCAGACATTTTATTTTCAGCATTCTGCCAACTGAATAACTTCAGTATGTCTCAAATATAGAGGCAAATTAATTAAAAAACTTTTATTTGCCCCTAACATTTTTCTGAATGGAAATTATCTTTTGCTGTTAATCATTTCTATACATCTACTTACAGCCTTATCCCTGTCTACTGTTTACACAACTGTTGGGGTTTTTTATAGAGCGGGTTCAAAACCCACTCTATGCTTTCATTTGTCTGACCTTCATTGTTCATAGTTTCTGATCAGGACTTTTAGATACCCACAAAATTATTATATATCCCAAACATAATAGTGTTTTCTTTTCTTTGTATCCCTGCATCATGACTTTAGTTTCATGAAAAAATGAATCCTTGATGTAATTTATTTATCAAATATAAGTACTCGGAAATCTGGGGATAGACTTTTTACTAGTGCTTGTTGCGATAGGACAAGGGGTAATGGTTTTTAAACTAAAAGAGGGAAGTTTTAGACTAGATATAAGGAAAATACATTTTTTATACAATGAGGGTAGTGAAACACTGGCACAGGTTGCCCCGAGAGGTGGTAGATGCTCCATCCCTGGAAACATTCAAGGTCAGGTTGGACAGGGCTCTGAGCAACCTGATCTAGTTGAAGATGTCCCTGTTCATTGCAGGGTGGGGCTGGACTAGATGGCCTTTAAAGGTCCCTTCCAACTCAAACTATTCTATGATTCTATGAAAATATGGCTCTCTTGTGGCATTTCAGTGAATTACATTTTAGAAAAACAGAAGAAAAAGATTGGATTTTCCTGATTTCTTCAGGTAGAGAGAGTTTCAAAACAGGAATTCAAGCTCATGGAAATCATCTGTTTGAAAGAATTGACATCCCATCTACAAATGTGCCTTAAATACCATGACTCAGGCAATGATAGTTTCTTGTAAATAATATAATTATTTCTTCATTTCTGACAATCAAGATATAAGAAATCATTTGGCAATAAGCTAAAAAAGAAGCAAACTTAAAATAAAAAAAACAGCAATAAAGAATTAAAGAAAACCGCTAAAATGACTGGGACTGCTTTTATTTTGAATCATATCTACAGGACCTACCCTTGCATTTTCTAGCTGTGACTTACAAATCATTAAATAAAAGTTCTGTACAATTTTGCAGGTAGGAAACTAGCAGAGACAGCCTGTTTTCAATGATGTGATGAGCAATTACCCAGGAAGTAGTGGTAGTCAGCATACAGCTGGTCAAGTATTAAAGAAAGAATTCGATGGTAAGTGGTCCAAATGGTGCAGAACATGTCAATACATCATGCTAAAAATTAAAATCTGTTTAGCTAATATTTTTTTCCACAGAAATTGGAGTACACACATGCTCAGATTTACTCTTTTAAAGTGACAATAAGAATTCAGATTCCTTCCAGATTTGCCAAATAGAATTTTTTATTTCATCTTGTAAGCCAAGACCATTCCTCCATCTCCTTGATGTTTACTTTAAAACTGAAAGTATACGTTGCCTGAGACAGTCTTTTTCCTGCAACTAATGCCTGCTGAGATCAAGGAGACCATCTACTTGCAGCCACGGGCCCAAAGCAAACAAGCCACAATCCACGTGCTTCTGATTTGAAAAGGCAAAGAAACTCTATGCTTCTGTATGTCCTGACAAGGTAATGGTAAGGAGGTTACATTGGGTGGCAGGATAAGGAGCTGAAAATTTGAAATCTACTAAGGATATTAGTAATTAACATAATTTATTTTAAAGACCCATGCAAACAGCTTGTCTTTCCTAAAACTGAAACAATTTTTTAGTGAGTTGGACTTACTATGTGTTGAAACCTTGATTTCTTATTTAATAATCAGAAAATAATTGAAAGTTATGTTCTTTTCTCATGATTGCAGATTACAGCTGACCTTCACAGCAAAGTCAAATAAAGTCTGCTGTAGTAACATCAGTATGTAAAAATTCATTTCTGTCCTCTCCTATTTGCTTTTTAACTACAATGTCAGGTAAAATTAAATATTTATTTTAAATATTTAGACACATAAGCCATATAAGGCATATTTATCTTCCTAAAGATAAGTGTGCCACTTCCTACCCACTCCTTAAGTCATCAAAAACCTCTCACAATCCCCACTTTGTTTCAGAGGTGATGGAGAGCTGACTTAGAATGACATCAACAGCCTTGGATCAATCCCATCTGGTCCCATGGACTTGTGTATGTCTGATGTGCTTCAGTGGTCCCTAAATCTACCTTCTGCTGTTGTAGGAATAGCTTCTCTCCCACGGTTCTGCTGCCAGGCTGAGGCACGTGTCAGACTGAGGCAAAGAAGGCCTCAGTACTTCATCCTCACTATGTCCTTAGCCACAAGGTTCCCTTCCCATTAAGAAGTTTCTTCAGTTTCCCTTTTGATACTAACATCCTTGAAGAATCTTGTTGCTCTTGATGTCCCTCACAAATACAGACCCCAAATGAAATTTGGCTTTCCTAATTCTATCCCTTACAACCTTGAAGATTCAGGCAACATTTCCATAACCCTCTGGGTCGTACATCCTGATCAGTTCAAGAGTCCTGATGTGTAACACCATCTGAACCTCTCAACTTGCTCCTTTTCTATATGGACTGACAGCCTGGGAAAACTCAGGAATTTAGGACTAGGGTGTTCACTAAGAGCAATTTTTCTGCCTGCTCTTAAGGTATCAGATATTGGACAGAACTGCCTATTTCAGTACCAACTTTGATAGTGGCTTGACTGGCTAAGATGATGTCAATAGCCAACACACCATGAATATTAGGATAAAAGTATATCTTACTCTAACTGATTAAAATGTTACAAGTAGATCAGAAAAGCCCAGTGAATTATTAAAAAAAAAATTTAAAATTCATACCTTCCTTCAAATTACTGCATTCACATCTCACTAAAGTGAACAAAGATATGTAATATGAAAAATAATAAAAAAGAATCCATCGTTGATAAAATTCCATAGAATACTTGGTTATCTGCAATTTTGAGGCACAAATGCCCTCTGGATAATTTAGGTTTTTCATATATCATCCAATTAAATTTCAAATTGGAGACTGTTCTACTGTTTATTGGAATAAATTGCACTGCCTACCTTTTGCCACCCCCATGTCTGATTAAAGATCATATCCCTGGAGAATAAGAACTGTTAAATCATCTTAATGCTTCATTGGGAATTAGTTATAATACTCACTGAATTTGAACATTTAATTAATTTGATTTTTTCATCTGATGCAGTTGTCTTTGCCATGCTTTGCTAAGCCATAAACTGATCCTGTTTCACAGGACATTGTTATCTACAGTCATACTTGTTAGGTCCAGATTTTGTGCATTCTGCAGCATACTAATTGGTTATTGGTCTTTCTTCTTCATTTGTGCCGCCTACTGTGTCAATAACAACATTAATAACAGTAAAACCCTACTTTGGGAAGGAGGTTGGACTACATGACCTCCAGAAATCCTCCTAATCTAATTTTTTTCTGTGATTCTCTGAGTTAACACTAATGGGGCTCAAAACACTATACAAACATCACTCAGTAATTCATGCTGATATAAATATAATGCAGCTTTTCAATAATTAAATGCCAGCTGTATCTAGGTAGATAAAAGTGGTAGGTAACACTAAACCACACACTGACCTCTGGGTTACATGTGGACCACAGACTTCCCCTAAAGACTAAATACCATATAACAGTTTAAGTAAACTGACAAACACTATGTCAGACTATTTATATGTTTTTTAAAAAATGCTAGTATGGTGAAAACTAACAACGTAATGAATTAGAAGAATAACATTCACAGAGACTGAGGAAAACTTTAGAAAGAAATTCTTTCTGCTCAAGAAGAGAATCACATTATAGGTGAAAAAAAACAACCAAACAAACAAAAAAAACCAACCAAAAAATCTGCCCAAGAAAA
>VXBO01007700.1:0-11893 GCA_013400135.1 Rhinoptilus africanus | reverse complement strand
AAAAAAAAAAAGAAAAAAAGTCGGCAAAAGGAAATATCTTTGTAAAAGGTCAGCTGCAGCTGAGTTCAAAAGCTTTTTGGGTCTGGACAACGTAATTCCCCACTGGATCAAAAGTCATTTGCAATACACACCACAAAGGAGAGCTGCAAGAGCACCTGTAATCCACACTTTCACATACTAATGATAAAATCTCTGAAAGACTTCAAGTCAGAGGACAAAAGCAGAAGCACAGATGGCCTTTCATAGCCACGTGGGCAAGAAACGTCTCCGAAACTAAACCGCAGATTGCCTCCTACTCAGCCCTACTCAGGGCATGACTCAGGTGCAGAACTACAGAGTAAAAGACCTTGCATAAAATGAGAGGCTTCAATTCTGAAGCTCTGCTGCTTTGCCATACTTAGGGCACGTACCAGAAATTAGAGATGTTAAGGAAGAGAACTGCAGGAAAGGCTAACGCTGGATACAGTAAGAAAGCCTTATACTTCCTAGAATAGGATGGTCATCCACTTATAAACATCTACATATGAGATGCTTTATATTAGATATGATTGTCTTCAGTCTATTTTTTTTTCATCTATTCTCGAAAAAACATAGCATGTTGAGAATGGGTATGTGAAAAAGCCAAGGAGAATGATCCAGCCTTTTACACATGATATCGACCCATTCAGAAATACCCTCATTTGCAGAGTCACGGGCAGTACAGGAGCAGGAGAGGAACTGCATTTCAGATCACTTTCACTACAGGGAATGGCCCGATAATCCCCAAACAGTGCAATGTATAGATTGTTTCCTGTTTGGGGATATATTCAAAACCACAAACCACTCTGAAAGAGTCTCCAAGAAAGACAATGTGGTGTTATGTCTCCTAGTAAAGCAGCTTTTCATGCCATCTGAGGAATGCAAAACTAAATACGAACCTCCCAATCAACCAATAATAATTGTATACACTTCCCAGAATGGAGATTCCAGAGCATCTCCTTTGCCCCATATAAAAACTGAATATTAAAGCCAATTTTGTAATTATAATATTTACTTCATCTCAGCCATACCTCTGATGAAGGTTTCATTCATTGGGTCATTTATTTCATCTGGGTCATGGGTAAGCATTACATCAGCAGAACCATAGAGGACACCCCTATCAGCTTATTTTCATTCTTTTAAAAAAAACCCAAAACTTAAACTTGAAAGCACAAATCAAATATTTTGGTGAATTAGCTATCTTGAGTCTTAAAAATGAAGATTTTTTTATTAAAATATTGTAAGTGCTCTATTCCAGTTTTCTTGATCTGCCTTGCAATTTTCAAAGCCTACTTCTACCTTCAGCTGATATGAAGGCATCAGATTCAGTTATTCAGATTCTTTTGTACCACTTCAAAACCTCGATATGACCAGCACATTTCAAAGTGACATGTCAAAACACTTGTACAACATTGCTATCTATAATCAGGCAACAAACCGCTCGCTAAAAATCACTACTTTAAATGCTATAAATATTCTATAACAACTTCAGCTTTTGGAATTGCTTTTATTTACAAATAAAAACCATCACACCATTCACTGCAATTGTTATCACTCATGTTTGGATATTAGTAGGAAATATCCTGAAGGAAGAAGATTTCCATTAAGCTGATGAACGACTAGCTTTAGGGCTGAATTCTGATCTTTGGTGTGGCATAAACTTAGCCTCCATGGGGAGACTTCGAGCTCTGCTTTTTTGTGCAAATTTGCCTTCAAGGCAGGATTCTCCACGTTAAGAACATCCTCATCTTTTTTAGGACACTGACAACTACAGTTATCACTCTTGCCATTACTATTTCATAACTCTCTTTCACAGGTAGGAGATAGCTTTGGGGCAGTCATATATTTCATAATCATGTATTTTTCATTGCAGCCTCGAACATATATTCATCTGGGAGAAGAGTTGCACAAATTTGAATACAGGAATATAAATCTGATAGCTAGTTTTTTAACTGGAATACTTAAAAAAAAGAAAAGAAGAAAAAAAAAGAAGAAAAAAAAGAAAGGCAAGAACCTCTGCTCCCTGTGGCAATAGATCATTATAATTTCAATAAGAAGCTCAAAGGAACGTCTCTTCTCCCTATGGGCTGGACTCAAGCTTACCTATAATGCCTTGAAATGGAAAGACCTGACATGTTTTGCAGTGAGAGTTGGTAAAAGGCACACATTTCTCAGTGAACAATGCATTTCTCAGTGAACTAGACTTTAGTCTTGATACTAAAGCAGCCCATGACAATCATGCCCTCATTCTCAGTTCTAATGCTTCCTTTCCAAAGAATGGCATCCAAATCATACTGTTAGAAATTATAACACGGTATTCCAGATGTGGGAGAGGAAAGTGCACAGCGAAAACACTGGAGTATGCATTTTCCTAAAAGGCCTGGAAGTCAAGGTACCATGGAATTACTGGAAATAGGAACAATAAGCCCTCTTGTATAAAAAGTATGAACAACAGATGTAAGACTAAAGAATATAAAGGTATGGCTTTCCTACTTACTCCTCCTCCTATTATACTAAAGATAAGATGCTTTGTGTTATAACAGAATTTTTCTGTATCTTCTAAATCTATCTACTCCTTTTTAGGCAGGTCAGTTTAAAACATTTTAATTCAAATGGAATTTTTTTAATGTATGTACCAAAGTATGTTCTATGAAATCTAAAATATAAAAACTTAAATGAGTAACATATCTGAATATGCTGTATATTTCAGAAGCACAGGACAGAATCTTGGAATACTCTCAGGCATCAAAAAGTACAAGAATCAGGAAGTATTTTCTGAAAATGGAAATAGGTTGGGACATCTATAGGAATCTATCAAATTTTCCCCACTTCATTTCATAAAATTTTAAACATATTATAGAATTAATTATTAATTCCAAATACTACATGCCAGTAGCAGAAGATATAGGCTAATATTCAATATATATTTTAATAAAAATGAAAATGTAGTTGAAAAATACGACATCAATTACAGATCAGAAATTCCCATTCTAATGAAACTTCTCTAGGGCCTTAAAAATGTTCCCTATAAGGATGTATCAACAGTCCGACTCTGACAGTCTTCCATAATGGAAGAGACAATTTATACTAGCAAAAATGTTCTTTCCTTCTTATAGCTTAGGTCAGCCTAAGAGCCAACTACCTCGGCAAAATGCCTCCCTTGTCTCCATAATAAAAAAGGTCAGAATAAAGATATTTGTCTGTATCGCTAAAACCCATTACAGTGAGAAGGGAAAAAAACCCCAAACAAACAAAATCTCAATAAAATATATGTCATATTGCCAGGAATCAGAATAATTCTGGCACACATGCAGCCCAAGTTGTCAGTTAAAATTCCAAATATCTCCATCAAACATCAGTCAAGTAATACTTCAGTCTATTTACAAATTTAGCCATTAGCCCATTTTGGTATCATGATACTCCAAGAACCTAAAAAAAAAAAAATCTAAAACAAGTGCTAAATGGTCTTTTCCAATGAAATTTTCACATGCCTAATTCCACCACACACCATCAAGAGTTAAAGAGAATATACGAGAAATATATACATAAATATAAATTCATCAAATTTCCGCAATATCTTATCCTACTGCAAAACTCTAGTATGTTCAGAAACTTGGGGAGGTGGGGATGATGATGGGGGGACAGGAGAAATTATTTTGTTTTCTAAAAAGCATAGGTTGTGTACTTTCTGAAGCAAGTGTCCTTTTTGAAAGGAACACTTGCAAGGGGATATGTCCTTTTTGAAAATTTTCTCAGCTCTCAGTTTTAAAGTGGGAGATGGATTAGGTGGACAGAAAGATAAAAGGTTATAGCTCACCCACATTTCCCAATGAAGATTAGGGTTTGTTTTTTAAAAAAAAATACTTACAAAAGAGCCAACAAAAGATATTATGATCACTTCTTATGTTCTCCATCTGATGCATTCCACCTCGTATGCCCCCAATTGTGGTGTGTTAAAACCCAACAGGATTTTTTTAAAATTATGTTTACAGTCACGCCTAATCATCCTTTCTTAATTTTACAACAATTTTCAACTTGATGTAAATATATTATTTTTTTCATCATTGCTATTTAAAAAAAAAAAATCAAAACTTGACAACTGCCTTTATGCTGCAGTTTTAAACTCAGAGCGCTAAAGTTTCACATATTATTCTAAAATAACAAGGCACTACTGAATTAGGAATACTATCGAAACCACGTGGAAAAACCAGCTTATCAGTTTAGAAAGATTTCTCCTTACAAGTTTTATAAAGTAACAAAAAACTGGTTTTCATACTTAAGACAGCCATAGGCACACTCCATGTTGCTTCTCTCTGGTGGAATCCATGCATTGCTCCTAGTCACAGAGTGAATTCACTTTTGTGCACGTACTCACTCCATGAAGGCGCCCGTAATTCTAGAGCCTTCACATTAATTCTGTAAAATACAATGTGCTACTATCACTTAATACATGATTAATAACTGCACAAGAAGCACTGCTCTGTTAGCCATGACTGCGGTCCAGTATGGGGCTGCACGAAGTCTCTAATAAATCCCTTGTGCTAACTAGGGACACAGCTCTTGCCAGGAAATGCAACTGGCTGCTCCCAACTAAAGCCTAATGAGTAAGACCTGCAGAGTAGCTGCAAATTTCCAATGAGGTGTGGCTGGTTTCATTTTAAAGAAACATTTATTTGTAATACTTAGTCCTTTCAGTTAAATCACTCAGAAAATTCAATTTTCTTTTCCTGAGGTTGTTGTAGTTTGTGCAAGAAGTAGTTTGTAAAACAAGGGCAATAAATTACACTAAAAATAGGTAGAAAAGGAGCAAGATGCAAAGAGGAGATGAGAGAAACACAAGGAAGAAATCAAGGAAAAATAAAATTAAGATATCAAGTAATTCAATGCATAATGAAGAGGTGGATTATCTGAATATGTGGAAACAGAAAAATTAGATTTAGAAAGGATCTATAAAGAAGATGTAGAATCACTAGAAATAAAATGGAGACCAGTACAAAAAAGAGGAAAGAACTGAACAGTGAAGCAAAGACAACTGTAAACAGGGAGGAGTACAAAGGACAAGAAGAGAAAACAGGTAAAGCAATATAAAAACTTATGGGAGAGGGCATTTTAATGTGGTACCACTCAGTTTTCCAATAAAAGCAGTGCAGCATTTGTCCAGAGTCATAAGACACAAGCAGTTGACACCTGCAAATTAAAGTGCAATGCAATATATCAAACTGAAAGGGTTCCAGGGAATAGGACAGTGAAGGAAAACCTGAGACCTGTATTAAATTACAACTTTGGCCATTATCTTCCTATGAGATATGAAAAATGGGAATATAATACCTCCTACCTTGTTGTAAGGATAAAACCCATTAATTATCATGAAGTGTTCACACATTACAGTGCTGTGTGGGAAATAAGCAGGTTGAATCTAATTGCTCTTGTAGGATAAAGAGTACAGAAGGTATATTACTGATTGATGGACTAAGGGGTTACAAATTGATTGTTTTATCTGACAGACTGAGAAATCCAAAGGCCAAAGAATGAATGGTCTTCTCATGTTTTTTTCTTTTTCTTTTTTTTTTTTCTTTTTAAGTCCAAGCAAACAGTCATTAGATTCAAAGGCCCTTCCTAATGAGGGAGAAGGATCTCCTGAATGTGATACATAAACAGAAAGAGGGAAAGCAAACTATAGTGCAGTATATTAACATACACCAGAAAAAATACACAGAATTTAAGTTAGAGGACTGTTTTTCTGCTAAAGCTATTATTTTAAAAGGATGAATGAAGACAAATAAAGATTTCTAGGCAGGACATGTGAGATTAATTTCTTCTAATTCTTCAACATCTAAAAGTTAAGATCTAAAAGTTGCTGTTACAGGAAGCTGGAGAGAAACACACAGCTAGAAGCGATTCAGCTGACCTTAGACACTTATCTCAAAATAAACTGAACAACTCTCTAGAGGTATCCACTGTGACTACCTTAGATATCTGATTTTAATAAATAAATTTCAGCTACTAATTATTCCTACTTGTACCGAAAGAGAAATGTAATATCATGTCCTGTGATAAAATGAAGGCTCACAGCATGGAGGAGAAAAAACTTTGAACTTGTTAGAGACAGCAAAGAATGGATGGCAAAAGCAGTTTTACTAGCCAGTGCTTCAGAGATAGTTCTATTTAAAAAAAATGATGCCACCTGAGTCTTCTCAAGGATTTTTTTTCACACAGGAACAAGGGAGAAGAGTCTGTGGTGTTTGTATACATAGTTGAGAACTGGATGTAGGCTTTCTCAAAAAAATAACATATCGGGTCACTCATCATCTTATATCTTACCCTTATTGCTGCTTCTTTCAAGTCAGATTACTGATCACAATGACAGCACAGCCACAAATCCAGCTTTTTTCACAATCAATGTGTTTTATCAAAAAGTATTTAACTGTTTCTTACCACCTTAATGAGCTGGAAATCACCAGTAAACATACCCACAACTTTTTATTCCCAACAAAGTACTACAATTAGAATAAAAATTTTTCTTGGTTTCTTAATCTGCATTTATCTATGCAGCCTCAACTTCACTGATGAAAAAAAAAGAATTCTTACATTTTAATTTTGTTAACAAATATTTGCATAAAAATGTTAACAGTGAAAAACTCAAGACACATGGAAGGGATTTTTTTAGGAGGTGCATGTTACTGGTTCCTGAAATACTGGGCCTTTTAAAAGGATCCAGATCTGCATGTATAAATTACATCTCTAAAATAAATGTTCTTTTCCTATAATACAAATGAGATTTATTTTGTTTATTAAGAGTTAATACTGATATTGTAGCTGAACAGGATAACTTTTAGCATCATTATGACATATTCACCTTTTCTATATATCAGGAATCAGAGATGCAAAGACCTTTAAGATCAACGAGTCCAACCATTAACCTACCACTGCCAAGTCCACCACTAAACCAGGTCCGTAAGTTCTACATCTACACATCTTTTACATACCTCCAGGGATGGGGACTTCAACTACTTCCCTAGGCAGCCTTTTCCAATACTTGATAACTCTTTTGGTGAAGAAGTTTTTCCTAATATCCAATCTAAACCTCTCCTGGTGCAGCTTGAGGCTGTTTCCTCTTGTCCTATTGCTTGTTACCTGGGAGAAGAGACTGGCGCCCACCTCACTACACCCTCATTTCAGGTAGCTGTAGGGAGCAATTAAGGTCTCCCCTCAGTCTCCTTTTCTCCAGGCTAAACAACCCCAGCTGCTCACAGGACTTGTCCTCCAGACCCTTCACATTTGTTGCTCTTCTCTGGATGCAAAGAAACAGAATTGGAGGATGTTTCTCTAGGATGAAGAAATCCAGCCCTTAGCAGATATGCTGAACCAACTAGACATCAGTGGCTGAGGTATCTGAGATTGTCTCTCTTTTCAAGGCGTAACTACAATTTATGGGGAACTTTTTATTTGATCTCCTTAAGCCAAAACGTTTGTTCTGATCAGGTGGACACAAAAACTTAAATGACTGACAAAAAGCACACGCTTTTAAACAACCAGTTCTTGTAAATACTGTACTTTCTTAGCACTTTTCCCCTTCACGTTGTTTATTAAACCTAGAATTAAGTTAAGAGATTAAAAGCAAAACAAAACAAAACCTCCTCTTTTTTTTCCTTCTTCCTCTTTAACTCTCTCTTTGAGGACTATTATGAAGGGAATAAAAATAACTATTTCTACAAATATACCCTTATAGACATTGTGGGAAGTCAAACTGAACCACAGTTTTAATGCTGTGGGTTTGTCTTTTACAAAATCCATACAGTACACATCTCCAAAATGTTTTAGCTCGCTAGGCCAAAACACCCATGCAAAAGTTACAGTGATATTCAGTTTAAATTCTGCTCCTTCTGCTCATATGTATAATTAACTAATAATTCACATGGAGTGTGCTGCGTAAACTAAGGATCTAAGGAATTGTACCAGGCATTGGTAACTGCTATTTAGCTGTGCAACCAGCCTGATTTTTTTATAAATAGAAAAGGTGGGGAATTAAATCAACCAGGTTTGCAGAGGCAATAAATAGAATTAAAGAGGCTGAAATAACTCCAACCTGTGTGTTAAAAAGAAAAAAAAATGGGAAAAAAAATTCCTTTGGTGCTATAAAAGACAAAAAAAAAGTTAGATAAGTTTTCAATCCTAGAACTAAATACTTTTATTTATTATCCAATAATAATTACAAAATAATAACTTAAGCTGGTGTTGAGTTTTAGTATTATACTCTGTGTTGCTGATGCCATGTTACAGTGTGACCTGTTTCTTTAGAGGTAGGCCCTGACTCGCAAGAACTATTCTTAACTCAATAATAAAAGTTATTGTAAGCTTAATTCCAACAGTTTAAAAAGACAGAAATAAAAAAAAAAATTAAAAAGACATCTGGTGGAATAAACCTCTTTATTTTTTTTTTTTCTGGGGAAAAAAAAAAATGAGAAAAGTTAAAGGAAATGAGAGAAAGCTCTGGAACAGAATTTCCTTTCGTGCCTTGCCTACCCAATTTAGATTCATGTTGTTGCAGTGACCTCAAGGCATTTCGCAATACTATTTAATCATAAAAGACAAAGCAGGCTCTTTTACTTCGCACCATAATCTACCATCACTGGATGGTACATGTAGATTCAAAATCCAACGTTTAAGCTTTGTACTCCTATTTGAAGTGATTAGCACCTGCAATCCCAGTGACTTTAATCAGAAGTGATCAATATCTTTCAAATTTCATTCAGTTCTAATGAATTTTACTTAAAGCATGCAAATTTTAAAACTCAGGACAGTAGACTTGTTTGTTATATTTGAATTCCAGTACTCGTAACTCTAGATAAGCATATCAAAGAGTTCTGCTTGACATGATCTATGTACCTTCCTTAATTGCTTTGCAGCAGAAGCATCAATTACAATACTGATACCATCAATCTCTAAAGAATACTTGATTAAAAACTGCAAATGAAGCATGCTGGCAATTCTGATTAATACATTTACAACATTTTTTCTATGGTTTTATAAATTAAATCTATAATGAAGACAAGCAGTTGTATTATCTCAAGTGAAGGTGAGGATAACTTGTCTTCTCCCCAGAAGACATTAAGATTTTAAACAGTTAATGCCCAATAGGAAACTTCAAACCACTTAAAGTAAGGGTTTAAGTAGAACCAGGAATTGAAACTCCATACATTTTCTCTAAAACTTGGGACTAGATTTTCAATTTCCCCAAAGTTTATTACAGTCATATGAGTGATCACAAAGTGCATGAAAGCAGTTATTCAGTAACATTTTACATCTGCTTTCCCCTCATGTAAAAAATTTCTTACAAATAATACAGAATAAGGTAATATGAGCTTGGAAAATAGGGCCAGAAAATGGTTCATTCAGAGTAAAGTAAATTATTTACATTTATCATTTTGATTCTCCAGTCCTATAATTATGATTTTATTACATTTCAAAAAGTGAATGATACTACTGTCAGGGTCTTCTTTCTCCCAGCACATTCCCTGCCTGATCACTAACTCAGACTGTATGAGGGGAGACAGATGCTGAGAATTAGAACATAAAATATTATCTGACTCTTGAGGAAACTTTTGAACATTTCTAAGTTTCTTGGTTTCTTGCTTCTGCAAAATATTTAAATGCTAGTCTTAGAGTTTCATTATTGTTTTCAACCTGTTAATTTACTGTGATTACAGACAATGAAACAAAAAGGAACATTTTACTTACATCATTCTGATCATCTTTTGCATTGTAATAGATTATATCATTATTCTGTAAGAGAAAGAAAAGTAATTCTTTTAGTTTGAAAATAGAGAATAAAGTTTACTAGCAATAATTTGTACTAAAATACATTTTAAAATAAACCCACATTTCTTTACATATTCTCTTTGGAACATGATGGAATTGGACCTTTGTTTGTTCTCTGTTTCTTTTTTTTTTTTTTTTCCAATGCTTCTGTTAAACTATTTTAATTTAATGCTTCTTTCCTGGTAAGCTACAAAAGTCACCCAAAAAGCCAGCTAGAAAAGTGCAGACAACATTGGATAAAATCCAGAGCTCATAAAAGACTTGTGTAAGCTGTTTCTTTTACAGACATATGATGATTTCACTCCGCAATTAGGTGATTTATGCACCATGACATCTAGCAGGCAATAGATACGATGATGCATGGGCATTACTGAGTGGGTTAAGAACTTGTTGCACACACGTTTATTGTTTTATTCGCCTCCCACAGTGAAAATAAGATCTGGGAAAAGGCATCACAGGAGAGTTTGGCTGTTGTAGTGTAGAGTGGATCCTGGCAACTCTGTGGAAATACTGTACCATGTAATTCAAGCAAAGCACCAAAGGAGAAGATTACTAGTTTCCATTGCAAAATCAGTCAGAAACTTCATTCACTGTAATGTCTACAGCTGCTTGAAAATTGGGATATTTCCTATGGAACTTTTTTTATTTTTTCTCTAGAAATATTTCTGAACAATTTAAAAGCCTTAAAGATTTAGGCTCACTGTAGTAGCTTTACACTAAATATAATTGCTGTAATGTGCCCTATATTGCTTTTATACTTTATTGAATTAAAGTAACCAATTGTTATGCGCATTTCTGTATGAAATAAATATATCCACGTATGTAGTATTTTTTAAAATTTGCTGTGATTGTGAACAAATAAGGAAATAGAGAAGTTACTTTTCTTCATGTCCAGCATTTTGTTTAAAATAGGCAATAGCTGTTAACCTCTAAAAAAAACTTTGATTTATATTTTCAGTGCTGTTTATGGTAATACTTTCGGACTTATGCATCTAGATAAAAAGCTGACCACAAAAATTATTTGTTTTCTTTTATAAATGCCAACAGGAAAGAATGATTTCAGTAATCATTTTTCAGGTGGGTTAGCCAACGACAATTATCAATTGCACTAAAAAAGTACCATAACATGTGCCACAAGGTAATGCAGTTCACCTTTATAAACCATCATTTTTGGTCACTTCATAAGTACTGACATTGTTTATTCTCCTGTATGATCTTTTTGAGATCCAAACTTGAAATACATTATAGATGAGTTAAACGCCATTCTGAGGTAAATGTTATTAACATTAGCTCATCCTCTTCCCTTTTCCCTCAAAAGGCCATTTTCTATTTTTGCATGAAGAAACTCTTCTACTCACAGTTCAGTTGGTTTTGTATCTGGGTATCTTGGTATCTTTACTATATGGGTATCTGGGTAACTTGGCCAGACCACAGTGCACTAGAGGTACAGGAAGAAATTCCTTTCATCGTAAAAGATTGTTCTAAAGGAAGGACCATGTAATGCTTGCGGAAGACTTCAACAAAATTGGAAAAGATTCAATATTCTTTGGAACCCCTTTACTTTATACATGGTTGTGTGCAAAATAACTGTTCTGTAAATAATTTAATCTGTTCAAAAAGCCATATAATTCTTTATCAGGCAACAGTCAGAACTGCAAAAAATCCAACCCTGAGTGGTACTAGCTGGGAATGTTAGCACAAGTGTTTTCATCACAAGACGATATGTTTAATTTTTAAAAAAAAGTTGTTTCACTTCAGAAGATCGGGGAAAAGAACAGTCCTCTTACCACACCTCTTTGTGCTGTGTTATGTTGTGTTATGTTATGTTATGTTATGTTATGTTATGTTATGTTATGTTATGTTATGTTATGTTATGTTATGTTATGTTATGTTATGTTATGTTATGTTATGTTATGTTATGTTATGTTATGTTATGTTATGTTATGAGAAGTTCCGCCACAATGTCTTCCTTAGAAGCTTTTGTTCAAGAGAAATGAGGCCAAGAAAAGTAATAGAGACATCCTTATCTGCACATATATATATATATAAAATTATA
>VXBO01007698.1:228926-253547 GCA_013400135.1 Rhinoptilus africanus | reverse complement strand
AGGAGGACCCAGGGAATTACAGGTCAGCCAGCATCACCTTGACCCCTGGAATGCTGATGGAGCAGCTAATCCTGGAAATAATTTCCAAGCACATTTAAGGGCAAGAAAATCCTCAGGAGCAGTCAGTATAGTTTCACCAAGGGGAAGTCATGCTTGATCAACTTAATGACCTTCTGTGATGAAATGACCAGCCTGGTAGATGTGGGGAGAGCAGTCAATACTGTCTACCTAGACTTCAGTAAGGCCTTTGACGCAGTCTCATACACAAGCTGTTGATGTATGGGCTAGATAAGCATACAGTGAGGTGGGCTGAAAGCTGGCTGAACGTCCAGGCCCAGAGGGTGGTGATCAGCAGAATGGAGCCTAGCTGGACACCAGTAACTAGCAGAATACCCTGGGGTAAACGGTGGGTCTAGTCCTGTCTAACATCTTCATTAATGATCTGCATGAAGGGGCAGAGCGTACCCTCAAGTTTGCTGATGACAGAAAAGTAGGAGGAGTGGCTGCTACGCCAGAGGGTTGCGCTGACATCGAGAGGGACCTCAGTGGGCTGGAGAAACGGGCTGACAGGAACCCCATGAAGTTCAACAAGGGCAAGTGCAAAGTCCTGCCCCTGGGGAGGAACAGCCCCTCGCAGCGCCGTGTGCTGGGGATCATCCAGCCGGAAAGCAGCTTGGCAGAAAAGGACCCAGGAGGTCCTGGTGGACACCCAAGCTGAAGGCGAGCCAGCAGCGTGCCCTTGCAGCAAAGGTAGCAAGTGGCGTGCTGGGCTGCGTTAGACTCAGTATTGCCAGCAGATCCTTCCCCTCTCACTCAGCACTGGTGAGGCCACACCTGGAGTGCTGTGTCCAGCTCGGGGCTCCCCAGTACAAGAGAGACTGGATGTAGTAGGGAAAGTCCAACAAAGGCCCACGAGGCCTTTGAAGGGACTGAAGCATCTCTCTGTGAGCAAAGGCTGAGAGCTGGGACTGTCTAGCCTGAAGAGGAGAGGGCTGGGGGGAAGGAGGGGAGCCTCTTAGTGTTTGTAAGTACCTGAAGAAAGGATGCAAAGGGGACAGATGTGGGCTTTTTTCAGTGTTGCCCAGTGACAGGACCAGAGGCAATGGGCACAAACAGAAATACAGGAGATTCCCTCTGAACATGAGGGAACATTTCTGCTGTGAGGGTGACTGAGAGCTGTCACAGGTCGCCCAGGGAACTTGTGGAGTCTCCATCCCTGGAGATATTCCAAAGCTGTCTGGCCACAGTCCTGGGCAGCGGCTTAAGGTGCTTGAGCAGAGGGGATGAACCAGATGACCTCCAAAGGTCCCTTCCAACATCAGTCGTTCCCTGATTCTGTTCCATGTTGAACAGATCTTCACTAAAATAGGTAAAAAATAATACAAATTTTCATATCTATACCTCCTCCACATAGTCATGGCCCACTGGCTGGACATCACTTTGCAAGGCAGCAAGAGTTGTAGGAGTCACTGGTTCAGCTGCTGTGTCTGGTTTTACTTCCTGTGTTTGTACTGTAGCAGCAGGAGTTGTTTTAACACTTTCAGCTGATTTCATTTCTTCCAGTTTACTTCCTGTTGTCTGAAGCTTATTGCCACCTACAAATCAAAAAAGTTAAATTGTTAACTTTCATAAAACGAGAACGTGATTACACATGATGCGAAAACTGAAGACTTTATTTGCAAATATCAGTGTTCTGGCCAAAGCATTATCAGTCTTTTAAAATCCGTCAAAACTTAAACATATTTTAAATACCAATAAAGATTTTTAAAAATAAGTTTGACAACATTCAAGTTATTTGAAGACTTAGTTTTTTATTTTAACAAGAATTCTTTTGCTTTATATAATTGCAATTTTCATTATTAATTTTCATACTTTTTCAAAAGAGATAGGACTGAATTGGAACAACTCAGCAAATTTACTTTTAAAATAAAGTTTACTTTAATAATAAAGTTTATAATTCAGTTTCCACTGTTAGATTTCCACTGTTACTAGGACATTTCTGTTGCCTAGTTATCATCTGTCAATCTACTGCAGGTTGCCTTAAAAGCCCAGGCTGTAAACTGAAATTAGGACAAACTACAGTATAAACTGCAATACTCCAGTAGCTACTACATAAGAAACCAAAGGTGGGAGGCTTCATACGAAGGTGGGAGAAGCCATCAAGAGAACTCAGGTGGAGAACACCAGGCAAAAACCACCATAAATTTTGAAGCAAAACTTCTATATGCATTCTTATTTTCACCTATCGGTAATTCTCTTAGACAGAACAGAGTTACTCATGCATAAAAATAACTAAATGCACTTGTATTTGCTGCACTAAGTCTTAAAAAAATATAGAATAGGTTAGGTTTCAAAATAAAGACTGACTTCTGTACTTGCCAACAAAGTTTATTTTCGGTGTAGATATTTTCTTTACAGCTATATTAGCAGCGGTTGCAGATGTTTTGTTGTTGGACGCAGTGTTAAGTGGTGTGTTTGCCGTGGGAGTAAGAATTTTCACTGCAGAGGATGCAACAGAGGAGTTCACAGTACTGCTGCTAGTTGCTATATTTGAAGCTGAGGCAGTTGGTTTGGAAGCAGATGTGGATGTTGAGGAAGTAGCTTGGGTAACCACATTTGGTTCAGTTGAAGGAATGGGTTTGCCAAGTTTTGTGTGCAACTTTACTACCTATAACAATAAAGAGAAATTCATACCATGATCTCCCTGGGACAACTATATAAAATTATGTAACACAAACATCATTGTAACTGGGGAAANAAAAGATAAACCGAAAAAGTTAGCTAATGCTTCTTTATGAAAAGTTATCCTGCCAGAAAAAAAAAAGATGGACATGTAAAAAGCTCTTGTCATCTGTAGCAAGGAAACAGTTAATAGTTATATTGCTTATTGCCATTAGAAATTCAGACATTTACTCCAAACACTGTGTGGGTGAGAAAAGAAAGCCAATAAACTCCCAAGCCAGTACAACTGGAGAACACATTTTGCTCAAACTGTTTCAATGTGACTGTTTTGTTGGCTGGTTGCTTTTCACTCTCCCTCCAAAAAGTGTAGTATATTGAACTATTTTGCTTCCAAATAATATCTGTAAGTAAGAGTTATTTAATTCAGATTCAACAATACCCTCTCTTTTGATCACTGCATTTTAAGAGTATTCATATTAAAAGACTTTGCAGGTTATGGGTCACAGGGGTCCACAGTGCAGCCCACAGTCNGTAGATATTTTCTTTACAGCTATATTAGCAGCGGTTGCAGATGTTTTGTTGTTGGACGCAGTGTTAAGTGGTGTGTTTGCCGTGGGAGTAAGAATTTTCACTGCAGAGGATGCAACAGAGGAGTTCACAGTANAAGTAAGAGTTATTTAATTCAGATTCAACAATACCCTCTCTTTTGATCACTGCATTTTAAGAGTATTCATATTAAAAGACTTTGCAGGTTATGGGTCACAGGGGTCCACAGTGCAGCCCACAGTCCAGAACGCCCACCTAACTGCACCCAAACAGTAGGGAAAACATGCTTACCAGAAGTCTTCCAAACATACTCTTTATAAAAAGTCTACTACAGGACACTGTTCCTTGCTTCCATATGGCAATTTTCTTTGCAAGAAATACCAAGGAACGATGCATAATAGCCCTGTCCCTCGGCACTGACTCAGTGCTTACAGTGCTTCAAAGTCCACTCTAAGCTTCACAGCACCAGACAGACATGATGAACGTCAAGGAAAGTCTTGAAAATAATGAGGGGGTACAAGCATGCTACCGCATGTCCCAGTCTTACTCTGCGCCTTCTTTCTATGATTTACATACTTTCCCCAATACAGCCTCTTCTCATTGACGCTGTGGCAACATTTTTTCCTCCTCTTTCCCCATAAAGCCCTTCTAATAGTGAGCCTGAAGTTTGAAACAAAAAGCTGAACTAAACATCTGTAAACAAAATCATTCAAATTATATTGTTTCTGTGTATCTCCTCTTCTCTTGGGTGAGAAAAAAGATGGGAAGAAATATGCAGCTGACTTGTATAATAAAAACAAGAGAAAAGTCTTACTTTCTGATGCTTGGCTCCACGGATATGGGCAGCATAAGCATCTGCCCCTGTACAAGACACATCACAAAGCTCACAGCGCAACTGATTCTGAGTTCCACGAGCAGAAGTGCTGCTGTTATTGGTGTTCTGGGAAGCTTTTAATGCTGCTTCTTTCTTTTTGTGTTTCTGGCCTTCTAAGTGTTCTTTGTAAGTCTGTTTAAATAAACAATATACACACAATAAGCTGTCTTCGTACTGCTCGTTTGTCATTCATTTGAATACATGTCATACAGAACATAGCATAAAACACATACTTTGTATATGAAATACTTCCTACACCAAACATTTCTTCCATATGACATCTCTAAGGCATTAGCAGGCCACTTCTAAGAGCAAGAAATTTTCTTCTCCACTACCAGGATTCCACTTTTAGGTAATACAATATGGGATTTTCTCCTCTAACTTCTCACTTCCTCATTCAAGTACTGGTCAACAGTGCAATACCACTGAAAACTTGGTATGATCAGAAAACTGCAGTTTCCTGCATTGTATTCAATTATTCTTGATTTTGAATGTTCCTCAAACTACAAGACCACAGTGATCAACTGTATCCAGAGAATAAAAAAATCATTCCAAAAGAAGGTAATGCATAAATAAAGTTGTGCTGAAAATGAAATGCATAAGTTGACATTTGTTCCTATACCAACACTGGCAATCTAGAGCAGAAAGGGTGAGAAATAATGACAAGTTTACCTGAAGAGTAAGAGCTGTTTAGCCAGACGCACACATAAACACTGCATAAATCGGTACCTACTTTCTACGCACTTGTACCCACTGTGAAACTAAACTGGGGTGCTGGAATACAACGAAGAATATACTTTCAGGCTTACCATTCACAAAATTTATAGAATAGTTTCGAAAAAAAGTATTTTCTAAGAAGTTTGCTATGCTAAAAAAGCAGATCAATTTAAAAGTTTAGAGTATTTGTGAAGTCCAAAGCACAGCTGAAGTTTCTCTGTGCAAGCTCAGGGGATACACCTTTTGGTCTTCTCATAGGAACTCTTTCTATAACAGCGCACATTTTCATTTAATTATTCATTTAGTAGAAGTATAGAACAATGTCTTTAAAAATTAACAGATATTCTTAAAGGGGTCAGCTTTTTAGCTGAAGAAATTATGACTAACGTGTATAGCAGAACATTACATAATACAGATACCTGTGGTCCAGCACAGCTGATCTTACAAACATCACAGTAGTGGATCTGGGGTGGTTTAGGAGGTTGTTTTGGTTTCAGTTGCTTATTTTNTATGATGTAACAAGAATTTTAATAAAAGATTTAAGAAATGCCACCTGAAGTAAGCAGTCTTCAGTAAGTAGTAAGATTTGCCATTCAAGTTTCAAAATGGCAAGGAGAACAGACAGTATGTAGAGGATGGGGAAAAAAAAAAAATGCTACTACATTCTATTTCACCTATTTGTTTTACGTGCAGAGAAGCTGCTTACCCACTAAAACCTGGCTATGCGGTCCTTGATTTCTAGTATCAAAGCTGAATACACCAAGGAAACTGGGCTTTCAACCTTTGAGCCAGTTTTCCCATAAACTTTCTACATCTACTGGTTCAACTATTTTAATCCTCTGATCAGGCTCTGTTTCAAAGAAGTCTTAAAATCCCTTTTTAAACAGAAAACAAAACAAAAAGTTCAAGGTAGCTATAATATGAGTTGATTACCATCTGGCCATAAAGTTAATACCTTTTAATCTTTAACAACTTTTTGGATTTATAATGTTTGAAGGAAAGCCTTTTTTTCAGCATCCATTCTCCTCCCATTTTGGGTCAAGACAACCCAAACTTACAAGATTTATATTGGACTGCCTCTCCCTGTCTGTAACTGCTGTTTGATGGCAGCACGCTCCCTTCCAATTTCCCTGGGTAATATTTGTGTGGATGTAGATAATACTTGTGTGGATGTGTTTCCTTATTTTTTCTATCCCCTAGCTTTTCTCTTCAAACCTTACAGTAAGTCACAAAACACCGTGTATGTAGTAAAGCCAACATTTGTTATACTCTCACATGTAACAAAACAGGCACATACAAACATCAAACCTCTTTTAAAGATACAGCAAAGTATTTTGCCATTATAATAATACAACTAGTCAATACTTCTTGGCAGATTATGATGTAATTGAACAGGAGACGCTAAAATTCTGAGTATTTAAAGCCTCTCTTGTAACAACCGCAAAGATCCCAGGAACGTAATAAGCAAAATCCTTACCAGAATAAGTAACCGCTGTTGTACTGTATGTTGCACTTTGAGTATAGGATGGAACAACAGTAGCTGCAGCTGCTACTGGTTGCACAGTCGAGGATACCGGATATATAGAAAATGTAGTTGTTGCTGGACTTGGAGTTGCAGGTTTTATAGCTGTCACTTGTCGTGTTTGCTGGGCTTGGGTATACTGAGTTGCCCCTTGGCTATATCCTGCTTTTGGAGCTAATCAGGATAGAAAATAAAAGTGTACAAATATTGATATGTTTTAGCTGAAAATGCAAGCCATATTAAGTGATACTTAACAATACCTTGTGGAATCAGCGTGATTACAGTCATGGTTATGCACTGTGTACCATGTATCACACAACTGTTTAATCATGTCACAGCGCACACCAGGAAGCCCAAGTTTTATTTATTTAAGTGTGCTGCCGTGCTTTCAAACCACCTTCGCATTCAATGATTTTACTAGAATACACTAAACCAAAGTATACCTAGCACTTTACTATCACTTCTAATTAAAGAAAAAAAAGTAAATAAGATTTATGCTTTGTAGCAATCATGATACCAATAACTAAAGAACTACATACATTAAGTAACTAAAGAATTTATAAGAGTCTCTCTAACCAAGATATCATTTAAACCCACCATTGACTATTTGAACCTACTTCAGCAAAGTTTCTGGATAAATCAACAAGAAGTTTGCCTAGAAGTAAGTTCTGAGTGCATGTAATAAGTATCTCTGAGGTTTGGATTGTTACTTATGGCAATGTCACGACAATGTTCAAGTTCTAGTAGCAGCAAATTTTTGCACACATTTGAAAGAGATTACACGACAAAACGAAAAAAAAAAGAAATCTGGATAATGTGAGATAGTCAAAAAACTATTTTTAAGGTATTAAAGTAGTACACAGAGTGTGCATAATGACAGCAGTTTCAGTCATGCCACCCACCTGTCTGGTAGTACGATTCAGCTACTGAAGGTTGAGGCTGGGAAGCAGCAGCCACAGCAGTTGCTGTTGGTTGTTGATAGTATTGTTTGCTGTCATAAGCTACAGCTGGGGCAGTAGATCGAACATAAGAATAGGAATCCTAAAAATTCAGAATAGAAAAACCAGCATATTTCTCCTTTAAGTATGTATCTGAAGTAATAAAAGTCATTAGCAGAGTCAAAGAAACAACATGTTTTCTTCTGGTCTACTAAAGTAGATTTAACATCGTTCACAGACACAGTATCTATAAATAAATGCATTAAAGAAATTAAACTTATGTTTACAGGTACTTCAGGCCTGAAAACAACCCTGATCGTCCTTTGCAGACGTGATACAGGAATTAATCTCAGGCTATTAAATCACTATACCTACCAAACTATTTTGGTTACTGAAAAGCACTAGTCTCACTAGTTTATCATAATGATTGTATCAGATTACATCTCTGTTAAATATGAAGTGAAAAACCACCACAGATCTCCACAAAAAGTTAATTTTTACAAACCATAAAAAATTCACAGATTTACAAACATGACCCTACATTGGCTTTAAAAATCCCATCATTAGCAATACTTTTCTTGGTTATATTTTTCAGAGTATGAAAGTGATACTTTTAAAGCTTTCTAGTTTTTGATGTGTCAACTGGTCCATTAGGGAATCATATCTAGTCTATAATGCCATGGCAAGTAGTCCATTTGACACCTCTAGAACTCAAGACAATGGCTAGTAAGCGTAGAAGCTGAAAGCGGAAGGCTGTGCCGCCATCCAGAGAGACCTGGACAGGCTGCAGAGTTGGGCAGAGAGGAATCTTCAAAATTCAACAAGGGCAAGTGTAGGGTGCTGCACCTGGGGAGGAATAACCCCCTGCACCAGGACAGGTTGGGGGTGACCTGCTGGAGAGCAGCTCTGAGGAAAGGGACCTGGGAGCCCTGGTGGACAACAGGATGACCATGAGCCAGCAATGTGCCCTTGTGGCCAAGAAGGCCAATGGCATCCTGGGGGGCATCAAGAAGAGTGTGGCCAGCAGGTGGAGGGAGGTCATCCTCCCCCTCTGCTCTGCCCTGGGGAGGCCCCACCTGGAGTAACTGTGTCCAGTTCTGGGCTCCCCGGCTCAAGAAGGACAGGGAACTGCTGGAGAAGGTGCAGCAAAGGGCTACCAAGATGATGAGGGGACTGGAACACCTCTCTTATGAAGAAAGGCTGAGGGAACTGGGTCTCTTCAGTCTGGAAAAAAGATGGCTGAGGGGGGACCTTATCAACACTTATAAATACTTGAAAGGTGGGTGTCAGGAGGATGGGGCCAGGCTCTTTTCGGTGGTGCCCAGTGACAGGACAAGAGGTAACAGGCACAAACTTGAGCTTAGGAAGTTCCACCTAAACATGAGGAGGAACTTCTTTACCTTAAGGGTGGCAGAGCACTGGCACAGGCTGCCCATGGAGGTGGTGGAGTCTCCGTCTCTGGAGACATTCAAAACCCGCCTGGGTGGGTTCCTGTGCAACCTGCTCTGGGTGACCCTGCTGTGGCAGGGGGTTGGACTAGATGATCTCCAGAGGGCCCTTCCAACCCTAAGATTCTATGATATATTCTCTCATCCTCATCATATTTATGGTAAAGCGTAAAGAGTAAACTGAGGGGTAGCAAGGCATGAACTACTATTGCTGAAATGTACTAATGTATATATGGTTTTTTTATTTCCAGGAAATAGAAGAATAAAATCTCTTTTTCATCCAACCTCTGCAAACTGGAATTGTTTTTATTTAATCTAGGGGATTCTCTCTTCTGTCTGGATGGATCTAATAACTGATCTCATAAATTAGGAGTACACATGCTACTGGAAAGCCTCCTATGTTATGATTCATTACCATATTTAACAAATGATCAAAGCTGTACAAAAGAATTAAGAACATGCAGCAACATTATAGTCCTTTTAAACAAGCTAAAACACAAATTAGAATCTAGGTAACACCTTGATAAGTTTAGGACTAAAAAGTTAAAAAATTATTAAAAGACATACTGTTTCAACATCCAAGCAAACACAGAGTCCCCTTTTGTAGAAGCCTGTAGTCACACGAGGTTAGGCAGTGATCTCACAAAGAGTACACAACTACCCAGAGGGAGTTCCTCTCCTAGGGCGATCTTCTATCCTCATATGTTTGCTACTAGAACTCCTGTGGCACCCAGGAATCTGACAAGAGAACTACCGCTACCTCCAGTGACAATTTTTATTGGAACAGTTTTTTCAGCTACATCAGTTCCATGACCCAGTTTACTGCATGCCACTTGAACATTTAAGCTAGCTGAGACAAGACAGTACCACTGGTGTCAGCAGCAGTTTCACAAAATCACTTGGAGGTAAACAACTGTTCATTGCTTATTGTGTGAATGTCTAAATCTTAGCTCCTGCAGTGCTGGAGCTGACAATCTTCTATAATGGCCACTTCACATTTTATCAATTCTCGCTACTAATTATGAAACTGAGATTCACAGAAGAAAAAAATACAAGTATCGCCACATTCTCTTATCCAAACAAGCCTTCTCCTTTTAAAGCACCATTTAAAAATCATACGACACAAATAATTTATTTTTGTTTGGAACTCACCTGGTAATTCTGCGTAGTGACAGGAGGTGGTGGTGGCGGAGCTTCTTGTTGCCTCTGGGTGTAACCATAATCCGTGGCCGTGTGTGCTGTAGGATAGCCTCCGTAGGCAGCGGCTGTGGCGGCAGCTGCCACGGCCACGGGAGCGGGCCTGGCCACCGCAACCGTGGCTGCTGCGGGTGCATAGGCTGCAGTAACGGTGTGTGCAGCCACCGGTGCCTGGTGGACAGTGTAGCTAGCAACTGTAGTTGGATGGGAATAGGCTACACCCGAAGCTGGCTGCTGGCTGTAGTAGAAAAAAAAAGACAGTGAGTAAATAATTAGATTAATCCAACATGCTAAGCTAGTGCCTACACGTTTCAAAATCCCAGATCTGGTTAATACTTGTCTGTTCTACAAACAGACCTGGAGCAGCTATTTATCTATGCATACACTTTAATGGCTCTTATTACCTCTCTTCCACCCCCATTTTAAAGGCTGCATCATTCTGAAATTTCTGTGGATGTACACACATCATACGGCTGATCAATTTCTTAGCAAGGGGGGGTGTTTGTGTTGGGATTTTTTTCCCAAGCAGTGGAACACAAGTCTTTAATCCAAAATAATACATAAGTCTTAAACTGTTATCTTTTCATGACTAACAAGTTTTTAAGTGCTTTAGTAGTTCTTCAATAAAACTGAAATACCTGCCAAATTAAGAGAAATACTACCTCTCTGAAAGCTCATTACTGACCTCCACTTGCACGAAGCTTTTCAGTAGGCCACAATAAAGTGATGAGATTTTAAAGACTCCCATGAAAATTAGCTCAGAACTTTTACATTTAAGGCAGAGACACGTCAAAGACACACCTCTGATAGGGAAGTTCTCCCACAGAAGTTTAGATTTATAAAAGCTGGCCCCACTCACTTGTGTGGAAGTCCACTGTCTCACAAGATGAGGCATCAAAAGAACAGAGAGCCAGATCAAGCAAGAAGCCTGCTATCAGGGCTCTGGCCACCTTTGAGGCACGTGCTGAGACTAATCTGCCTCTCTAAAATTTGCAGGTAGGACATTAATATGTCCTATTTACTAAGAGTAAGTAAATATTATCAGTGGAAATAAAAAATGATGGCTTCAAAGGTTTAATTATTTGAACAGAAACTAGTATTATTTCCCTATACTGATGTGTAACAGTGGATTATGTTGTCCTATATTGATGTGTAACTGTGCATTATGATTAGAAGCTTAGAATATTTATTTTGATTTTTAAACAAATGAAGTGAACTGGGCAAAATATCACTATCTGGAACAATGATAAGAAGTGAGGATTGAGTGATCATTCTGAATTTTTTAGTACACTTCCTGCACTGTTGTTCGGTAATATTTAAGAATCTCTACAGGGTTTCACATCTCCATAGCACTATTAAAAGATAATTCAAAACCAACCCCATGCCTATCAAGGAGGTAGTACCCCTATTTTTCAGAAGAAAATAGAAAAATTAAATCTCACTTGAAGCAAACCTACTCAGTGGCACAATGGAATTGCAGTATAGTTATGCTCAAAACAAAAAGGAACGAGTTAACAGTATTTTTTCCTGAAGTCGCCAATATTCTTTCTGACATAACTGCCAGAAATGAAGCACCTTTTAACCACACCTACTATTATTTTGCAGAAGACATTTCCATAACTCTCGTCTTTAGTAATTCATATTGATTTGTTTTTAGAAAAAACATGATTTTGTCATTTTAATTACAGCAAAACCCATTCACTTCAATATATAAAACCCCCAAAACATTCTTGCAGCAGAAATAGAGAAAAATTTATTACTATTGGACTTCCATGCCTGGACTCCGCATTCTTCCCTTCACAGACCCCTGATTGCGTAAAAGACCACTTGCATTCCATCCAAATTAAATTCAGTTGTGAACTGTACTCACAATTACACTTCAATTTATTTTAAGTTTCTTAGCACAACGTTAGAAGGAAAAGACCTAAAACACTTTGGTGTAGCTCCCACAACTGCTTGAAACAATTCCTCCTATTTGACTTATATAGGAAGATTCTGTTTTGTCAGTTTAAGGGAAGAAATTGGATTCCATAAGGAAATTTCGGAAGACTATTTTAGGATGGTAAATGTGAATGACAGTCTATAATATTACGCTGCATTATCTATGTAACTAACAGTACAGAAGTGTAAAATATTCAAAAGTATGAGGTAATTAGCTTTATCATATATATCTACCAAAACCATATTAAATTGAGAAACCAGCACACTGCAGTTGAACGTATCAGCAGTCCACTACTGCCATGAAGGAAAGTCTTGCTCCACTCTATCTCCACTCTTCTTCCTCTCATAAACCAAACCTGGCTATGCCATCCTATTCCATCCACTTCGAGCTATTCAGTGCACTAATTGAACTTATTAATCTAGCAGAAGACAATGAGATTTTTTTTTTTTCGGCTTGTTTTTTAACATGGTGAAAACATGAGAAACACTGGAGCTTACAAAAGAAGTCTGCTGAGTGTCTGAACCCACTGTCCTGGTTCCGGCAGGGAGAGGGTTAACTCTCCCCGGCCCGGGGGTATAAGTATTCCATCCCATGTGAGCCACGCCTGCGCTGAGCTGAGCTGCTGGGAGGGGGCGGGAAGTCCCTGCGTGGAGCGGGNTCACTGCTTGGAGCAGCGGGGGCGCCCCGGGGGCGGTCGGTGAGTGGTGGTTCCCTAACCGCGTCTGTATACTCCTCTGTCCTTGTTATTGTTGTTTTTGTGCTACCTTTGTTATTCTATTAAAACTGCCGTTGTCTCAGCCCACGAGTTCTGCCCTTTCCTTGCGTTTTCCATTCAGGAAAGCCTGGAGCGAGCGGGGCGTGGTTCTTTGTTGCCATCTGAAGCCAAACCACGACACCCACATAAGTTATACGCAGGGAAACAGGGAAAAAAGAAAGGGAAGATGAGAAAAAAAAGGGACCTTTTCAGGAAGCATTAACTTGGCTCTTACAAGCTTTATGAGACTGTGCTTATATTTACTATTACAAAACAGGATACAGTGCTCACAATACACTGTGAAGTAACAGTACTAGTTAGTTTATTAAACTAAATGTCTTTATTCTCAGAATATATACAATTAAAGCTACCTGACACCTTTTAGTATTTAATATTGTGAAGAGATTATGATCCTTATCAGCAGGACTATTAACAAGATTCTGGTACAGACAGTTTCATTTCTTCTGTGCTATTTTTGTATCAAAATTCCCTATCATGGTATAGAATTAACAGCCCAAATAATTCGATTTCTCAGGCTAATACAGTTCTATGACCATGTTTACTTTAGCAAACCTGTTTCCCTTGCTTCTGCAACATCATGCAGAGCTAGTGATTAAGTTTGCAAGACTACAAGAAAAATATTCTAGAATTGACTGCTTCTTCCTTTTAAAAATTTATGTTACATTATGTTACAGAAATTCACGGTGACATCTTTTCTACATTTATGACATTCCTTCTTTTCCCTATGCTCTTACTGAAAAACTTTTAACATAAATATGACCAAGCACTTTCATGTAATTAATCTCATAAAGAGATTTTTGTGCCAACTTCTTCATTAAACTTAGAAGAGTTTTTATCCTTGTTTGGCGATTAGTGCCTCAGCACATTTGCTGACACGAACTTACCTCCTCCTAGATTATTCTTCCAGACTCCTTAGCCCACTCATCTTTCCTGCAGTTCATCTGTGTGCCTATCCTAGTATTACCTATTCTTCCTTCTCGATTACAGACGGCAAGAACTGCATGCATCATTTCAGATGAAGTTTCTGCTATGCCACCCACTCTGCTCCAGGTAGTGCTTTTTTTCCAAATAGCCTCGCTTCCTCAAAGCGGTTTCTTGTAAAGTTACCTATACACTGACAGTATTTCTTCTGCATCAAATATCATGGCATGCCATACTAATATAAACACTAAGTAAGACTCAAAACCAATCCCTAGAAACTCCACTGCAATTACTCCTATTTAATAATCACTCCCCTAATTCTACTAACCACCTACACCAGCTCCTTCTCTACTATTCTTTTACTAATCTCTACCTTAAGTAATAATTTTCCATACTGCACCACATCAAGTATTTCAACTTAGTCCCAATAAATAAGTCCAAAAGATTTAGGCATGTGATTAAGTTATTAAAGCAATAACGAAATACAGTATGTCAGCTGAGCTATGGTAACAAACCACAGGCATGTTCTTCACCACAGCAAAGTAATTCAGTTTAGTTAATCTCCTAAGCGAGTGGGAAAAAGTTGAACCAAATTACTCTATGTTCTGTGGGCTAAGGACATGCCAACAGGTACTGCAGCACAGCAGGCAGAGAAGCTAACTCATTGACCTGGTAACAGCCAGTTTTCTTTGTAGATCAATTCTTCACTCCCCCAAAGTACATTTTAATACCGCTACTAGCATCTTTGTGTTCAACGAATTCCAGCTCTCCTTATATGAAAAGATACTCAGTCTAATCAGCTTTATTAACTAGGTGAAGCTTAAAAATCACGTAACTTAGGTTCAACCAAAGACCTGGAGGTCTGCTGTTCTAACCCAGTGCTCATATCAGCTAGTTTTGAAGTTACATTAAGTTTCTCAGGGCTTCATCCAATCAGGTTCCGATCACCTCCAAGAATGGAGACTGCAAGACTGCTTTAGACAATCTGTTCCAGTGTTTGAGTACCCTCACTGTCTGTAATTTTTTCCTTAGTTTATAAAAGCTTCAGTTTCAAAAGCAAATGAAGTCTAGACCAACATTTACTTAAGGCAGACCCAGTTTGTGACCACTGAATTCAAAGTAACTTTGTATTACAATTCTTAAGGTGTTTTAATTTACTATCAAAATAAACATAAATTCTTTGATTTAGGAACTTAGGGGTGAAAGACTTGGCAGCTTCAAATAGTACTCTGCTGTACTGCTATTATATTACCTCTTCCACCAGAAATTTTCATTCAAAAAGAACGTATTTTATTTGTACCACACCTGTTTCTTTAGCTGATCATCATAGTAACAGTGCTTCCCCACCAAGCTGACTTTGATTTCTATTTTCTAGGAACAACACACATTCTTAGATGCTCATCTTCCAGCTCAAATTCGTGTTTCACTGCGTTTTCACTATCCCAGTCAAAGCCATCTTACAGTCTACGCATTGCACTCAATTGTTCTGCTCCAGGTTCTGTAGATGTTTCAGTCAACCACACAAGGTCATTTTCAGTTTTTCCCTACTTGCTTTAAACTACTACATGCATATTGCTATTTCCCCATGCTTTTTGCTTCCTCCTCCCAAATAAGCTTGCTTCTATTCAGAAGTTTTTCACCCCAGTGTATAATTAGCCTGCCCTCATCTTCCACATCCTACGTAACCTCAAGATCCAGAAAACTCTTTATTCATAATTATCATATTACAGTGCACAAGGTAAGTATTTGTTCTAAAACATTTTTTACTCGAATCTTTGAATAACACCTATTCTAATTTCTACTGACACTAATGATGGGAAATAGTAACATTTCCGATGCATTAGTATCAGAACAAGTGCCATATAATATGAAATACCATTATGATATTAGACCTCCTAGCAAGACTGACTGCCGTGAGTTGAGATCGTCTGTCTTTCTCCACACTAATCTCCATCTCCATGTCAGTCCGGTTTTCTGTGGTGTGAGGGGCCACACTGGCTCACAATCTTGCAGAATTCATCCCAGAGCAAAGGACACAGCAAAAATTAGCTTTGTCCACATTGCTGCCTGGTGTATGATATGTTTTCCCAAGACAGGTGCCTGGTTTGCCCTGGTACTTTGCAAGTGGGACATAAGACCAACACTGCAGCTGCAATCACTGTATCAACATTTGATATAGCTGTGTACACTCAATACTATGATTCTGAAACAGTATAGCATGTAAAAATCTTTTTCTCATTTGCAAAGCCTCCACTCCAAAACACTGAGGCACCAAAGAATCATGAAGATCTCCCTGCACGATTCTACTCCTCAAAGGTTATGAAGCTACAGTACAGTTTTAAAAAACTGCATAATTCTAGGTAGATGCTTAGCCAGGAAAAATCTAGCCTGAACACTTACATTTGTCCAAGCTGTATTAAAACCCCGCATGTATTTCTTATTCTAAAATATATTTCTTGCAGGTTTCTTTTTTCTTTTTTCATTTAAATAAGTGATTTTCAGACTAGCTACTCTTAAAATAATTTTTAAAATACAAATAACTTGTGCTAAAAAAAAAATCACTAATTAAGACTTATTTCTTGAATTCTAACTTTTAGGAACATTTGAAAATTTCAGCATTAAGGAAATTATATTTGTTGAGATCTAACTGCCAGATTTCTCAAGGTTTCAATTATTCTGTTAGTAGCAGAAGAGCAAAAAATACAGTTTTGTAGTTTTTCTTTCAGGGATATGAAGACTGAAACAAGTATGACCTAACTCTAAAAAACCAGAAAGAGGCACTAGAATCTGCTGCTGCTTCAGATCTTAACCTAGGAAGAGGCACTAGTGAATAACTGGTCAGATGAAGTTTCAGGTGTGTTAATAGAACCTGGGCAAAGCAACAACAATATAATAATAATAAAAAATAACAAAGTGAACTTTTTTCCTCCTAAACACACTTGACAATAAACAGCATAAAATGGTGAAATGAAGTATCACACTACAGTAAGCTGTACTTTAGAATTGGCTTCACTTCTGTTTTTCTAGCGCCTGTCACTCACTACAGGCATAAAATCCTGATGAAGACCAAATATATTTCTTTAGAACTTTAATGAAAACTATTATTTCCTATAATTACAATCTTGTGAAACCAACGCTGTTTGTAAGGCAGTTCACTAAGAATCCAAAGAGAGGCCTGAAGCCATGCAAATGTGCAATCCCCTCTTGAATTGTTAAATTTCAGCATTTCCTAGTAATGTATGCTATGGTTTAACTACATAAGGCCTGAGAAAGACAGCTCTTTGTAGCAATTTTTAGTTTCCCTTCCTCTTCCTTGTTTCTAAAAACATCCTCGCACCATACGATTACAAACAAAAAATACTGATTGCTATTAGATATCTAAAGCATACACTATCAATAACTCACCTCTAGGATGAATATCCTCTGGTTTTCAGTACACCCTTACTGCTTTATTAATCTTCACATACAGCCTCATGACTTGATTTAAATCCAATTAAATTCTGCAATGTTTTCCTCACTGTACATCGCAATATAACTGCAAGTGTCTCTAACAGTGATGCAATATATGCTCTGTATCTGCTTTCCTTCACTCACACAATGCACAGCTCATTGCCTATACTGCTGTCTTCGTTACCAAAACACTGATTTTACTCAAGTCTACTCAACAGCCATGTTCACCATGATAATACACAAGACAAAAAGAACCAAACTTAAGATTTTACATCTGCCTGAAAAATACCAACTACTAACATTTTCCCTGCCAAAACCAGAGAACAACTGATGTTGGAAGGGACCTTTGGAGGTCATCTGGTTCATCCCCTCTGCTCAAGCACCTTAAGCCGCTGCCCAGGACTGTGGCCAGACAGCTTTGGAATATCTCCAGGGATGGAGACTCCACAAGTTCCCTGGGCGACCTGTGACAGCTCTCAGTCACCCTCACAGCAGAAATGTTCCCTCATGTTCAGAGGGAACCTCCTGTATTTCTGTTTGTGCCCATTGCCTCTGGTCCTGTCACTGGGCAACACTGAAAAAAGCCCACATCTGTCCCCTTTGCATCCTTTCTTCAGGTACTAACAAACACTAAGAGGCTCCCCTCCTCCCCCCTCAGCCTTCTCTTCTTCAGGCTAGACAGTCCCAGCTCTCAGCCTTTGCTCACAGNGCCCACTGAGGTCCCTCTTGATGTCAGCGCAACCCTCTGGCGTAGCAGCCACTCCTCCTACTTTTGTGTCATCAGCAAACTTGCTGAGGGTGAATATGTTTAACAGAAAAAATGATAAATCTCTGTAAAATGCAAGGAAATAAACTTCACTAGTACAGAAAACTGTATTCAATCCTTAAAATATTTTGTATTTCCTGCCTTAAACTAGTACTTTGCTTTTCTAGCACCAATAATGCAACTACACTTTAACCTACCATTGTGGCCTTTTAGTAGCAGATGAAATTTTACATGTCATTTAACACTTCAGAGTAAAGCCTATAACCACCAATCCATTTCGAGGTTATAACTACAAAGGATGTAACTATACCATTAACAGAAAAGCTTCCCCAAGTGCTTGGTTCCTAAAAACATGACCCTGCTGCAAATTTCACCTAGTTGGCAGACTGCCTTCCTAAAAACGACAAAGGCTCCTCTGATTAGTTAAGCACCTTTTCTACCCAGTTACCACCACCTCCACTGTCTCATCATTAGTCAACTGCAATACTGGCATATAGCCCATGTTAACAAATGCAGAGCCCCTTATTGCCTTTCTAATGTTGACCCTCTCCTTTGAGAGTGGGACCTCACTGATTTGAAAACAGGTCCATTAATATCTTTTCATAAATGGCAGTAGCTTACTGGAGGCTTCTTGTGTATATTAAGTAAGCTAGAACAGCACGTTTAGGACAGCACTTAAGACTTAACACTAGCAGAACAAAAGAGAATCAGCCCCACACAGCTCTACCATATTCAGTGAAGTCTTGTGCTAAAAATGGATATACTTCAAGATGTGAAGCAACTCAAGACAGCACGGGCATAAAATTTGCAGAAAGAAAGCATTTGGAGTTTATATACTATAACATAGGTACATTCATCCTATGGTAAAACTACGATTACTTTCCTTTCCCATGCATTTTAGAATGGAGTGTGTATAACAACACTATAGATGAATAAATGTTTTTCTCAACATAAGTTTAAGATTACTAGTACATTTCCCTTCAGAATAAGCCATAAGTCCTACTAAGTATTGTCTTTTTCTTCCTGTCATCCACTAGTACAGGTCTGAATTATATTTAGTGACACTTCAAGCTTGGTCTAGTAGGCCTGTGTGAATTACAGCCCTAACGTCTCTGAAAGAGTGAGTACTTTTGAAAACAGTATGTAGTTGAACAAGAGGTGTCCTGATTTCAGCTGAGATAGAATTAATTTTCTTTCTAGTGGTTGCTGTGTTTCAGATTTGGTATGAAAGGAATGTCAGTAATGCATACTGTTTTAGCTGTTGCCAGGCAGTGGTTCTATTTTTCAAGAACTTTTTTTCAGCTTCCCATAGAAGCTGAGAAGGAACCTAGATAGAATGATGGAATGGCCAATGGAATATTCCATACCATAGACATCACACTCTGTACATAAATGGGGCTTGGCCAGGGAACAGGTACTCGCAATTACTGCTTGGGACTGTGCTAATTCAACGGGTGGTGAGAGTGACTTCTGTCATTATTATTATTATTATTATCATCATTATTATTTTCCTTTCCTGTTATTGGTCTATTAAACTGTCTTCATCTCAACGCACAAACTTTTTTCTTTCAGCTTCTTCTCCTTTTCTCCCTCTTCTCCCCACCCTTCTGGGGAGAATGGGGGGTCAGCGAGCAGCTGTGTGGTCCTAGTTGCTGTCTGCAGAGGTAACTGGGGCAGGGACTGAAGACAAAAGTAAAGTTAATCAGAAGTATTAGCAAATGTGAAAAAAACACCCTTAAACAATTCTCTATAGCCAATGTATCCATCCACAGCACTTCACCTTCCTTTGCTGTTCTGCACTAGCCTCGAATATCCTGTAACATCACAGACTGCACTTGAATCTCAAACCAGCTGTAACTGCCAGAGTTCACTTCCATATGGCTGCCTAGAAGATTGCATCTTAACATAAACTCACAGGTACTGTGGTCTGCTCTGGACTTAGGCTGCTGGAATTGCATTTGTCTGTGAAGGCTTGCCACACTTCGTAATATTCACGCTACTTGAGTGCAATTCAAAGTTAACAAAACACTCCTAACTACCCAAGAATCTCCCACCTGTGACCTGTCTCATTAGAGCAGGGAGGTGGTACGAATATCACTAAGATGAAACTCAGAGACTTAAAAGACTGACTTCTTAACAGAAACCAAAATCTTAACACAAGACTACCACATTTGCATACTTGTCTGTCCAAACATTTCTCAATACCCCTATCTCTCCACCAGCATTCCCACACCCCAATCAGACAACTTTAGAATAAAAGTATAACCATGCCTCTCTGCAGCACTGAATCAGAAATGCTAGTATTTTTTACACATGTAAGATAAGCAGTATTAAGTTCTTCATTTCAGTCTAAATAGACACACGGTGGCTCAGGTGATGCACAGAGCACACGCACCCAAAGAAAAGAGGACCAGTATAACCAAATTTCCTATTTGCTTCAGGCTCCTAAATAGATGAATCAATACAGTTACTTAAATAAGTGACAGACGAAGTTCACATTGCACACAGGTCTATAACCTTAGGCCCTAATACCACCACCATCAGAAAGCACAAATTGTAAAGGCATTGCAATATTCAGAAAAATTTCCTGTATCGGTATTTGCATAATCTACTGCTACCCTCATTAAGTCATAGTATTATTACCGGGTAGTGGACACAAAGAATTTTGAATCAGCGGGCAGCAGGAAGTTTTATGCAGTGACAACACTGAAAGGAACATGAAAACTTCTAATCCATTATTTACAGGTTTAAAGGGCACTTAGCTCCTCTTCTGCTGCCTTTGATTAAATATGAAACAAGATTATGAATGTGCTCCATGAAAACTAGTATTTATGAACTAATAAAGACAGACACCTATTCCCTTTCTTATCTAGACAATTCAGGGAACCATACCGGTTACACTGTTACAACAGTAAATAAATTATCAACTCTGCACACAGGACTAAAAGTTCGCAAATCCAAGCAGTAACATCTGAGCAGCTACCAATCTGGCCCTTTTAACTGCTTCAAATATCAGTATTTAATCTAAAGACTACATTCCTTGGACAAATTTGAATTTATCCTTCATGTGAAGGATGAGAGAGTATTTAAATGATCCACCGTGGCCACACATAAATTACAATCACTGCAAGACACAATGATGTCTATGCCAACAACAGCTTCATCGCCTTTTCAGTTGTTGCCTTAAAGAAGCTATTTCCTTGAACCCAACAGTTCTAATGTGTTGCTCCTTCACTACTATAAATGCAAACTAGAATACTCTCATAGACATATACACATTACCAGATCAAGAAGAGGAAGTTGATGAGGCCCTCTACAGACAGCTGCGAACAGCCTCACAGTCACAGGCCCTGGTTCTCATGGGGGGTTTTAACCACCCAGATATTTGCTGAAAAGGCAACACAGCCAGGCACATGCAGTCCAGGAGGTTTCTGCAAAGCACTGATGACAACTTTTTGATGTAAGTGGAGAGGTGTGCTGCTGGACCCTGTGTTGAGAAACAAAAGAAGGTCTAGTTGGGGATGTGAAGGTAAGTGGTAGCCTTGGCTGCAGCGACCATGAGATGGTGGAGTTCGGGATCCTGTGTGGAAGAAGCAGGGCAAAAAGTAGAACTACAGCCCTGGGCTTCAGGGGAGCTGACTGGCCTCTTCAAAGGCCTACTTGGAGGAATGCCATGGGCTAAGGCTCTAGAAGGTAGGTGGGTCCAAGAGAGTTGGGTTAATATTTAAGGATCTTTACCTCCAAAANAGCAGGGCAAAAAGTAGAACTACAGCCCTGGGCTTCAGGGGAGCTGACTGGCCTCTTCAAAGGCCTACTTGGAGGAATGCCATGGGCTAAGGCTCTAGAAGGTNGAAAGGTCACAGAGAACAAGAGAGGTGCCTGAAGACTGGAGGGAAGCCAATGCCACTCCAGTCTTCAAAAAGGGCAAGGAGGACCCGGGAAACTACAGGCCGGTCAGCCTCACCTCCATCCCTGGAAAGGTGATGGAACAGCTCATTCTGGATGTCACCCCTAAGTATGTAGAAAGAAAGAAGGTAATTGGGAGTAGTCAACATGGATTCACCAAGGAGAAATCATGCTTGACCAGTATGATAGCCTTTACAGTGGCATGACTGGCTGGGCAGATGAGGGGAGAGCAGTGAATGTTGTTTGTCTCGAATTCAGGAAGGCTTTTGACAGTCTCCCATAAGGTCCTCCTAGGTAAGCTTAGGAAGTGTGGGTTAGATGAGCAGATAGTGAGGTGGATTGAGAATGGCTGAATGGCAGAGCTCAGAAGGCTGTGATCAGTGGTGCAGAGTCTAGTTGGAGGGTGTAACTAGCGGCATTCCCCAGATCACCAGTCAGTACTGGGTCCAGTCTTGCTCCACATCACCATCAATCATCTGGATGAGGGGAGAGAGGAAGGGATGTGGAGAGGAAGGTGCTGAGCTCTCCTCCTTGGGATCCAGTGACAGGACACATGGGAACGGTTCAAAGCTGCATCAGAGGACGTTTAGACTGGACATTAGGAAGCATTTCTTTACTGAGAAGGTGGTCACATACTGGAACAGGCTTCCTAGGGAGGTGGTCAATGCCCCAAGGCTGTCAGTGCTTCAGAGGCATTTGGACAATGCCCTAAATAACATGCTTTAACTTTTGTTCAGCCCTGAAGTGGTCAGACAGTTGGACTCGATGATTCTTGTAGGTCCCTTCCAACTGAAATAGTCTATTCTAGAGTATTATTTTAAATTATTAGTCAGAAAACATTTAGACTCTCTTCTTTATGATGCAAAGTTTGGGGGTTTCTTTCCTGCATGTTTCCAGCTGACATTTTAACAGTTTCATACTCTGAGATACTTTTTGGTAGATTTCTGAGGATGACCTATGTACTAACTATGCAGACAAACATCCATTTGTTTATCCATTATCCTGGTTTCTAAGACTGTAAGAATTTTATTATTCTATAAACTATTACTTCAAATACTGGTAACAATATTAGAAGACTCGTTGCAATATTACATCTTTTACTATCTTCACCTGCCACCACCATTTCTTTCTCAAATATACTGGAGTAGAATATACATTTTGTAGCACTCTCTGAACAAGCTACTAAACACCTGCCAACTCTGCTTAATGAAGGTAAGCTCCCTTTCAGACATTTTAAGCGAATCCTGTGTTTTCTGCTCAAAATATTAAATTAATTCTTATGAAAGGACTGCTTTAACATTGACTGCTGTGTTTCTCTACTTTCAAATGTGGATACATACCAACTACAGTTTTAGAATGTAGAGTCTTTTACGGATAGGAAATGAAATAGTAACTAGCACTTATGATAGCAAAGGAAAAAGATTCTTTCAAACAGTTTTTCCATTTTCTCAAGAACACATTTAGGATTAACTAGGAAGACAAGTTTTGAACTTGAATGTCATGCCAATTACATGTTTTTATATTGCAATTCAAATGGAAATTTCAAATGAGTTGTTCAGGTTTGTAAGCCTAGAGACCACCTCAGCTCCACAGTAAAAGGAATAATAATTTTAAAAATCCACCTCCACTTTAAAACTGCAGACATATGAATCTCAGTGTAACACTCGATTAAAGATAATGTGCTTACTTACAAAAAACCAACCAAAAACTATTTGGAAACTCCTTCATACCCCAAGACAACCTAGTTTCAAATTTCACCAGAACTGTCAAGAACATAAGCATACTGCGAACACCTAATCTTAAAAGAAATAGAAAACGAGCTAAGTTTAATCCTCTCCTTTATCTATTAAACATTGGAGTAAATGAAATTTGATGTACTTTATGTCCATTTCCAGGAAAAAAATAGATAGAAAGAACAGATTGGGAGTCATTCCAAGACCTCCATAAAACCTTATATTCCTGAAACTATGTCAGGTATGCAATTTGTATTAGCTAGTTAACAGCAGCACACATCTGTATTCATTTGTTAATAACCCCTCATATATTTGCTTTATTCTTCTGTTTTTCCCACTAACCAAGACCTATGAGTTAAGGAGGTCTCAATTACAGATTTATGAAATGAATAACATAGATTCAAATGTAGACCTTAAGGTGCTACTCCAATACAAGCCAAAAATGTGAAGATGTTCCCAGCTGCATCCGGGTTTTGCCAAATTAAGTAATCTGATTTCAGAAAAAGTGAGACAATGCATGGTACCAATTACTTTTTAACATTCTGATACACAATTTGGAGGCACAAAAACTACCAAGATACAAAGACTTATGGTAGTGTGTATATATGAGATGTACAGTTACAGGCCTCCGCTACAAGCCATCAAGTGGATACTGAAGTAGGAAATATTTTTAAAAGGTGACTGGCGCTGAAAGTACCTTCTTCACTTTCTTAGAGACACTGACTATAGCACCACTTGAACGGTATGAAGTCCCCTGTATTTTCTGGTGCTTCAGCTCCCCCCCTTATCCATCCAGGCTCCCATAGGTTGGGTTCATGTAAGTTTAACCTATGTCAAAAAGGATTCTGTCCTCCTACACCGACATAAGTCGGGGCAAAGGCTTGGGGGGCGAGCCCCCTCTTCCCTGAAGCTGAGGGAGGAGAAGAGCCCGGGGGCGGCAGGCGGTAACTCGCTGGTGGTGTCGACGGCAAGTGGCCATTTTAATTTAAGGGCCTCGGGACCAGATGCTGCCGCCGATTCTCCTCCTCCCTGGTGCCCAACTCCACCTCCCCACCCTCACACCACCGGGGACGGAGGGAGGGGAAGAAAACACACCGGCGGGCGGGGCGGACAAGCAGGAGGGTCCCAGGCACAACCGGCCCGGAGGAGCGGGGTGCCGCCGAGGGCCCGGCGGGGTTAGGGGCGCAGTCACGAGCCCTCCCCC
>VXBO01007698.1:141714-206492 GCA_013400135.1 Rhinoptilus africanus | reverse complement strand
GGGGTGGAAGAGCAGTCTGATAGGTAATGTTTTTCCTGTCATAAAAGTGAGGAGACACCTGCTGAAGAACTGAAAAGGGTCCTTGGCTTAGTGGTGGTTTATCAGGGAGGCTTAAATCCTGCTGTCTTGTGAATAAAGGGACATGCCATTAGTCGTGGGGATAATTTAACTTGGTGACAGCTGTTCCCTTGATACTGAACTTTATTTAACAAAAATGCTAGAATTTTTTGTAAGATCTGCTTAATTTGGTTTTCTCTGTACTTCCTTCTCGCTTTCAATGAATCTATATGCTCGTCATTGATGGGATGGCAAATGAGGTAGGAACTGAGGTTGGGTTGAGGACTCAAGTTCTTAAAAACATTGGTATCCTTTGGAAGGAGGTGGGCTGTCTGTGGGGGAGGTGAATAGAGCTTGCTGTAAAACTGCAACAGTTGGTGGAATGAGCCACCAACTGTTACTGGAAATCTCTAGGTGTGTTTGATAAGGCTAAATGTAAAAAGTTCTATGCCTCCTTGGCCAGCGCTCCTAGTAGACTTCTGTTAGTTATCAGTTTGCTTGGGCGGAAGTTAATGAGGTAAAACCAGCTAAAGTAAAGGAATGGTAAGATTTTATATAACCCTGTACTTGTGGTGTTATCTAAAGAAGTACTGTTTCACATCTTAAGAGTTTAGATGTTTTATACTTTCACTGATAGGCTAATGTGTCAGAATAACTTTCAGGCTATTGAAAATAAAGCCCATTTCATCCTAGGAATAGAAAGACTGAAGTTACTCTATTCACTAAAATATCACACACCAGATCTGAGGGAGAGGTGAATGACATTGTAGATGAAGAACAAACTTGGGATATAGGTGACTCTTAACTACTTGACATTGAAAGTTAGGTGGTATATAGCAATAAAACTTTGCAGTCTGTGGTGTTGATTTTATGTGATCTTTGTAGGTTTTTGCTGCCTATCTCAACACGAAATGGCTCTGCAGAGCTCTTCTGTTTCCTCTGCTTTACCTTTGCCATCCCTTGCTGAGATCTGCCGCTCCTTTTGCATTTCCTCTCTTATTTGTATTCCGACTGGAGGCATCCTTCCCTCTCTTGGAACAAGCGTCTCTGGCTACACACATGTTGTCACAAGACAAGAAATATCATAACGATTGGGTCCTAATGATAGTTGGCAGATATAGATGCAGCTGCTATTGCTAACACAAGCTAATTAATGTTCATATGTCTTCATATTTATTTATTTTTTAGCATTGTGATAAAATACACTTGAAGTAGTTGGATTACTCTTGCCAACATGCATACCTCCCAAAAGAAGTAGTTGTCTTCATATAGCTTGGATTATTGTCTGCAGTGAAAGTACTGGACAAATGCTTTTTCCCCTGAAGTGATTATTAACAGCTTGTAAAATACCACAGCGTGACAGTTCCTGGGGTAAAAATGAATGGAGCTATTACTTGGATATCTGCTTGCTATAATCAAGGGTGTTTGTGATTGCAATGGGTTGGTTAATGGAAAGAGAACTCAGTTGCTTGGGTAGCCCAAAAAGTTCCTGAAGTGCCGCGTAGGACATCAGTAGCATTTATGATGTTATAAAGACAGCCCTCCTGGCTGTTCAAAGAAACCTTTGAACAATACTAATTTGCAGTGTGCTTGTCCCTGCATATGCTCTACTTTTTAATTTTTTTTTCTTTTTTAATAAGAAATTTGTCGGCATACATGACATAGTCCTGTTTCAGTAGCAGGAGAACTAGTCACCCTCATTTACTCTGAGTCACTGCTCTGAGTCTGGGTAGGGAAAGTGCATGTATTTTTTCTTGTTTTCACACCGTATCTATTATATTACTATTCCATAGTAAATATGCCTTTTACCTATCAAACCAATTTGCAGTAACCTCTGGAAAATGTTTGTGGTTTGTCTATTAAAATGTTTGGGATCAAACATTTTGGGTTTGGGGGACTATTTTTTTTTGTAAGTTATCCATGTGTTTTACCTGCTCCCCCATAAATTTGTTCTGCCTTGGTATTTTCATTTTCCAGCACTGTTTTGCAGGAAGCTGAAATGATCTTTTTTTCCTGTGATCATTAAAGAGTTTTGCAACTCCTTATTTTTAACATTCTCCAGTTGTAGCTGTTGAAAATGGACTTGCAAGTCATGGTTGGATGCATTTCCTACTAGGTTTTGTTAGAGTCCTAGATAGTTATCTGTCTGAGGCTGTTTGCTCAGTAGTCCGAGCACCTGTTTAAAAGTGTCTGTCAGGACTATAAAATTGCAGGCTTGTGAGAAGGTGAGGAGAGGGAAACATGCAGCTAAAGAAATGAGTTATTTTCTGAACTTTTTTGGGACCTGTTCTAGAAACAATGTATTTTTCTCCTTTTGAAGGCAAAAACTAAACCCAAAACCTGTTAAAAACCGCTAAATGTAAATTTGGAAGTGGTTCTGTTCAAATATGAATTCATCAGATGTGCACTTTTTTTAAAGCAGTGTTTTTTTAAAAAGTTAAAAGCAATGATTTCTTTTAGGAAAGAAATCTACCTAGATAAAGACTACGTTATCACCACAAAATTTTTAAAGCTAGTTGAATCTATACAAACAGATAGTTTGTGCTTTTACTTGTGCTTTTGATACTGTGAAGCATTCATCTTAACTGATTAGGTGAATTTCTGTGAAGCTCTGTGAGAACTTTGGGGCCTCCCACAGACGGAGGTCGCATCCTTGGCTGAAGGAAGAGACCTGTTAACTTCTTGTGTGGATGTTCTTGGACACAGGCGCAGCTGTGTCCTTTGGGCAGTGACTTTGATCCTCCTTAGGTCAGTATTGCCTCAAAGCCTCAGTATTAGCAGTCTGCTGTATTAATGAAGAGCACAATGAACTTTTTTAGAGTTTTTCTTGTACTACTATTGAAGTCAAATTTGGATGGGTATTCAGCTTTTTTAATTAAACATTCTGGGTTTTGTGATTTTTGTCTTCAAGAGGATTGTGTTTAGTACATAGTTGAGAATTTTCTAATTCTGCAATTTGCATATAGTTTGGACAATTTTCCAGCTCTGTTTTGCATTTGGTTACGTTTCTGCTTGAGGCATTGCTGATCCATAGGCATCATCGATTGGTGCGGTGTGTGGGATGGGAGTTCTGCTGCAAGGTAAGGTAATACTATTCTGTTGCCAAGCAGATCTTGTTTCCTTATGGGTCTTTCGAATGCAACAGGTATGGAAGGTGTAAAGTAGAATAAAAGAACTCAAATCACTGCTTTTCACATTAGAAAGAAGTATACGAGATCTGAGCTGCAAACCTTTCTATAAAACAGTTTGACAATCTGTTGATAAATCTCCCACAGCGTGTGTGATATTTCATAGAGTTGAGATTTTTTTTCTGGGTAAACCGCAGTAACTAATTTTTAATAACTTGTATTTTCTCTAACAAATATTCATACAAATCACAGTGTAGGTGGCTACGAAATGCAAGTTCTGTGCTCTCAACAGTACTTAAGTAATAATTCAGTGTAGGTTAGTGCAGCGTATGTGTGTGCTGTAAGTCTGTAAGTGGCACTGTGATGGACACCCCCTCTCTGATGACCAAGGAGCTTAGGATACGTCTTATCAGGAGATAACACCACCAGCCTGAGCTGGGAATAGAGGGAAATGAAACTAAACCAGCCACAGCTGCCACCGACATGGATACCAAGGGTGGTTTGACCATGAGTCTGTCACTTTGTGCTTAAATGCCCGCAGCCTCCCTGAGCTCGAGCGGCAGTGGGATGCACGGCGGTGGTCTCCCTTCTCAGGGTTACTCCTTGAGGCTGAGAGACCCTTTACCTGGTGTTTGATAACTGCTGCTGCGAGATAAGCATCATTTTACATTCGGCCTAAAAGTATATTTTATGCTAGTGACATTTTTATATCCAGCTGTAATGACAGAGTGAGTGTAGTAAGTGTAGAGAGTAGTAGAGTGTTTGACCGCTAATTTACTGTTTAAATCATCACTTACATCATTGTTAAATCACTGTTTAATTACCATTCAGTTATCACTTAATCACCGTTTGATTACCACTCTATTTTCATTCAGTCATCAATTAATTTCCCTTCAATCATCATTTAATCTTTAATAAGTCCTTTTAGTAAACCCCACAACAATGGCTTCTCTTAATAATTCACTTGCGAGAGGTACTAAGTCTCAGTCCTTGCACTTGGGATTTCTTGGCTGTTGCGGAGTGGAAAGGTCATTGCAAGTATTTGTTGTAGAAGAACTGGAAATGTACATGTGTGTGGCCTGTAATAACACTGAACTGGGTTGGAATCCCTCACTCTGAAACTGTTTCTAAACCTCCTAAGTACTTTTCTTGGTCTTTTAGAGGTCAACCTCCTCCATGTTTTATGGAGGACTCTGTTTGAAAGGAGTGAAGTCGGCTCAGAGGGAGTATTGGGTTGTGAAGGCGAGTAGTTGTGAATAAAGCTCGTTTGAGTGTGCTCTGCTGCTGGTAGTGCCGAGGCACTTGCAGCACTTAGGAATGGAATATCTGTTGGAATGCTTTCCTCCACTTCTTGACACGTGAACCTTCAGTCAGTACTTTGACTTTGGTGGGACGGGGATTTGAGTCATTGTTTTTAATATAATGAGAGTTGAAATTAAAACATTGTCTTAAATAACAGCCTCTTATTATGTTAATGATGGGACTGGGGATGTTAGAGAACAGTTGTCTTCAGCCCTCACGAAAAATATTCCTGTGTCAATTCCATTTGATGACTTAATTGGCCAATGTTTTGCAGATACATTTTTGTCTTGGTATGACTACTTTGAGCAATATGTTAAAACAAGACAATGTTCATTGTTCAAGTTATTTAGAATAACATATGTGTTTACTGTTGCTAAGAATTTTGTTTCAGCCTGTAGGAAAGTTGCCAGAGCAATGAGACGAAAACCAGCACAGATCACATGCCCCTCTGTTGCCTTAGGACTTCGCTGTTTCAGACAACTGAGCATTTACTGCTGTAAAATATACAAAAATCTGCAAAATTTGTGAAGACGGATTACTGCATGTGGGCTTCTTGGCTTGTTCTCTGAGGAAGTGGGCTCTGCTCGTATCAGTTCTTCTGAAATAAGGTATTTTTTGTGGCATGAAGTGTGACTTCATCTCTTTGCAACGTGCAGGTTTTCTTGAATGACCAGCAATCTTGCTAAGGTCCTATCTTTTGTAATTCTCCCTAACCTATCACCCCTGTCAGCTTCTCAGTGCCGGTGGACATACCTCCTGGGGTACTGGTAGCAGCAGCAATGTCACCTATGAGGTCCTGCTGCTTTGTTGCCTGTCGTCTCCAGTGCTTCGTGGCACCAGGAAAAAGGAGAATAGCCTTCTTCCACCAAAGTCTGCTCTGAAACGTGGCAAGGTACTGTTACAAAGTACTGCAGCGGACCCTTTGGACTCTTCTTGGCAGAAAAAAATGATGCAAGAAGAGCTGTATGAAGGGTATCTCTATTGCAATAATTTCTTTACAGATGAACATAGTGACAGAGCCTCCTGTCCCTAGAAAATGTCTCAGTTTCCAGCATGAGGAAGGCTGACTTCCTTATCTTGAGATTATCTGTTTTACGCCTGCACCAGGTAAGATGCAGGATCAGCCTATGCTCTTCTATCACCAAATGCTCTTCCAAAAACCAACGTTTTGAGAAAATTTCAGACCAGATTTGCAGAACTCTGAAAAGTGGGAACTGTCTCACCATTTAGTCAGTGTGTGAATATATACAAAGCTTTCCAGCCTCATCCTCGAGGGCCTGAAGTTTAAGTTATACTGGAAAATTCAAATGTGCTGCGTAAGCAAGGGGTCTGTTCTTGCTTTTTAGTACATGAGGAGACAAATGCAGTGTGTATGGGGTGTATGGGCAATGGTATTCATTGGCTGGAGACGTATCGGTTTAGATTTTTCCAGTTTTCTGGCAGTTAAAAGTGACAAGAGCTGCTGTCTGAGGCCAAAATGAGAGACACATGAATGTTTTTGCAGAACTTTCTTATAAAGCTGTTCATCCTTGCATAGCTATATTTGATTTATAGCTTGTGGGTCTCTCAACAAAAAGCTCTCTGTCCAGATAAGACAAGGCACGACACTGTTAGTCTTTGCCCTGGCCAGGTTTCGCGCTCCTCTTTGTCCATCTTTGGGGTCTCTCAAGGTCTGTCTGCTGCTTCTCTTTGGATATGGGTCACTTAAGATGCTTCAGCCCAGAGAGTCTCACCCCTGCCCAGCACAGGAGCAGCAGTGCTCTGGTGCGGAGCTGCCAGGGAAGTAGGGGTAGAGATAGGGAAGAAGTATTCAGGGGGTCGTAATTGGGGTAGGGTTCGTATTCAATGTGCCTCAGCTCCAGCTCACCAAATCTGGCAATTTTCAAGCACCTGATATTTCTGGGGAAGACTGGTCTCTTTAGGTTTTGTTTTTCTCGGCTGCAGTCTTGACCCCATCACCTTTTAATCATCTGACTTCTAATTTCTTTTACCCTGTGGTAATTTCCATCTACAAAAGGGGGTTAATAATATCTTCTTCCTCTCCTTTTTTTTCCCCCACCCTTTTTTATTTAATTTATGATTTCTGCAGAACCAGGACGCATTTTCTTTGTTTGATCTGTGCACAACTGTGAGGGACATGACATTTCCAGCTGGAGCCTCTTGCCTCCAAAGGGTAAGAAGTGATTCTGGACATAAAAAGAGAAATAGCTTTAAGACCTGCACGGGCGTGTATGAGTGCAGACAGCCACTAGATGTCAGCATTATTTTAAATATTAACAGCTGAGTTACCGATTGGCCATTCCTGCTTAAAATGTGTTAATGTGAAGGTGTCTCCTGACAACATGAGACTTGGTAAATAGTACCAAGAGGCTACAGGCTTTTTGTTTGTGAAATCCTCATTGAAACTCATGTTTCTAGCAGCATAGTTAGGTGAATCTTCCTAATAATTTCCCACATTTTAGTCCCCATGGAAAAGGCATTAATACCAGCTAGAACAGCTAAGAACAAAGCGAGGTTTAATACTAAGACTTTTAAAGTTCAGTTGCGCTTGCATTCAAGCATGGATCCATGAAAGAGGTGAGGGAGTCAGCTCCCGGCCAGCGAAAATGCTTTTGCACCATGGAGACCCCCAGAAAAGCTGAAGAGCTTTTGTGTGCAGATTATGGCTGCATCTCCGGGGGAAGTTGTCTAAACCAATTTAGTGGCTCACTGCTGCTAGAAAAGATGCAGTCCTGTCCCTCTACCTCTTGCTCTTCAAGTGGCTAATTTGGCAGAAAAATAACCCATCAGGAACAAGCAAGTAGTTGTCTTTTGGGGGAGATGATCCCTCTCTCATCAGATGAACGCCTGTGTCAGCACCAAGGGTGAGACCGTGCAGCTGAGGGCAGGGAGGAAGAAAGGCAGAGGGCAACACTTCTTGACAAATGTGAGTCATTAGGTTTTCCCCAATTTCTGTTTTCTGTCTTTGCCCAGGAGGCACAGTACCTACCTGCCCTCTGCAAGACTCAATTTCCTTCCCCTCTTGCTCCTTTTGCTTTTCATGTCTATTCCTTCTCGTTTCTGCCTTCTCAAAGATGCCGAGTAGAGCTCTACAAGTGTCTCCTGCAGTTCTTTGTGCCAGTTTTCTTGTCCTCAAGAGAGGACTAATCCATTGTTTCACTAATCCGTCTCTTCCCATTCACATCACTCTTAAACATTTCCTTTTTCTGTATTTCCCACAGTAAGTGATTTGCAAAAGTGCAATTAACTCTTTCTGTATTTCTAGCCTTGTATCAATTCTTCATTGTGTTTCTTCATGCAGACGTTGGGTTTGTGTTGGCAGATCTCTTTATCCATCTTGACATCAGGAGTTTGAGAGGACTTAAGAGTTGGATGGAGCAAATGGCAGAGAGCCTGCAACTGTAAATCAAGGACAAGGGACAAGACCTCTCTGGCAAAGAACTGAATGCAACTTCAGTGCTCAAAAATTAATAAAGAATAACATGATAATAGCTCATCTCAGGATCTGCTTCGCGTCAGCGTCGAAACTACCTCTGCTGACTTGCAAAGGATGTATAAACTCCCATTCTCTTCCTTTTTGGTGTATGGTTATGGTTCCCATGCTGTATAGTTACTACGCAGTTCATCATTTTAAGTGGTTTATAACATTTTGGATTTTATGTGGGCTTTTGAATGCTTCTGCTAGGCAGATCTTTTCCTGAAATCCTATTTTATCTATTACCATTATTCACTCAGGGAAAATCCCACTTGAGTTTCTGGAGGAAGGAAAGAAGTTAGCCCCTGTGCCTCGTGAATCCCTTTGTCTCAAATGTATCCAAGATGAAAAGGTTTTGAATTGTGATTGAATCCTATACTCCCTGAAGCCCTTGCATGTTTTGCAAAATTGTAATGTTTGGTAGAATCCTGTAAATACCAGACGTATACTTTATTCTGATTTGGGAATTTCATATCCTTCTGGAACAAAATATTTTACTTCCCACATGTTTTGACTACATTATATTGGCGCCATTCATGTCACTCCACTTAAAATTGTGTCAGCATTCTCATTATAAGTTGTTTTTCAGAGGTTATAACTTGGACATAAAAATTTGATTCCACTTAGAAACTTGGTCTCAGACCAAAAGTTAATTACAAAAAAATAAATACAGATTTTTTCCATACAATTTATGTTGTTGTTCTGGAAGGGGAGGAGAAAAAAATTAGCACTGAAAAATGGCAAAGTGTGCATTATAACTTGTTCTACTTTGACCAATTAAATGATGGAAAAATTCAGAATTTGTCAATATTGTTAAGCAGTAGTGAATTGCAATATTTTCTTTAATTTTATATGTTTGTTAGGTGAAAAGATAGTGAGAAATAGATCTGAATGTGTACAACAAAATGCATCTAATTCCTACCCATATGAGTCTGCTGGTAGAATCCTTGCATCATTTTTCAAAAGCTGGGAGGACTGCACATATTGAGGGTCCCCACCCCTCCTCTGAATTTTAAATCACGTCAATTTGGAGGTGCCTCAGCCACTGAATTTATTACACCTCTTATGTCTCAGAAGTTATAATGCATGTACCTTTCCCTGGGTGCAGAAAGATGTTATATAGAACCAAGGTACGGTATAAATAGGCAACTCCATGTTTTGTGGTAGGTGTGTAAAGTTGGGGTGCCCCTGGTGGGGCATCTCTCTGAACGAATCATAGACAGGGGATACTGTTTATAGCGCTTTAAAGTATATCTCTTTTCTTAGTGATAACTAGTTTACTGAAGTTCCAGTGATTTTTGGGTTTTGTAGCATCAAAGACTTGGGAAAAAGAGTAAAAGGATTGTTTTGTTATTTGGATTTTTTGAAAAAGCCCTGCAACCGTCCAGCTAAATCAATGTACCTCTCTCCATGTATACCTACAGAAAGCTTCAGGAAAAAGGCTAGTTATAAAATACAATGAGGAAGCCAGGTGATATTTCCTATAATAGGAGTAGGAAGGCATGTTTCTTTAATAAATCTCCTGCTAACGTTATTTTTTAACTGTAAGAGAGGAATCCAGGAGCAAACTCTAACTGCCTATTAACTTAATCATGATTACGTCAAAGATCCATTCAGCAAACAAGCATTCTGTGTAATTAGGAGCTTCAGCCAGTGGTAATTGCTGAGGATAACTGGGCAAATACATTTACCGACCAACAGAGACTTTAGGCTGAAGAAGATTCCTATCTTGTTACAATGAAATGTGAAAAAATAAAGCAGGCCTTCCTTACATTTCAAACCCAATGATTTTAGAGTGTTGATTGTAGAGTTATATTTTCCAGCTTGTGTAGAATTTAGGGAGATAAACGGAGACCCCACATCCAGTGTGAATTCTCAGGTAATACTGTGTCTCTCTTTCCAGCTTTCTAAACATATGAAAGTGAAAAGAATATCTTGTAAAATTGCCAATCTGAAAAATGTGCCATCAAAAAAAAAAATTTAAATTAAGCCTCATCCTGAGGGAATATTGGATGACATCTGTGAAAGAAAAAGCTGCAATTTCAGGAATGAGAGTAACTGTGGATGGATCTGGAGAAACCGGTGTGGAAACGTGCTTACCTTCCCCTTCCATGGAGCTCTGGATTTCCTGTGCACACTCAGGTAATTTGTCATGCCAAGGTAGTTTCTTTGGATGGAATCAACATCTGGGATTAACTGGTAAATACCTCATGAACTCCCCAGTCCAGTCAATACACTGGCAAATAACACTGCACAGCAGGACCAGTCACCTGAGTTTTCAGGATCTCAATGAGAAGAGGTGAGGAACTGAGATCAGAGGGAGTGTCATCTATGTGGCTTTGCTCTTGGTAACAAGAGTCCTCATTTAATGGCAAATGGTCAAGGGAAGTGATCCTTTCCCTTTGCTTGGTACTAATGAAGCTCAGCTGGAGTGCTGGGTCCAGTGCTGAGCCTCCTGGTATGAGAGGTATGGTATGGATCCTGGTATGGATTCGCTGAAGTGAGTCCAGTGCAGGGCCACAAAGATATGAAGGGACTGGAGCACCTGTCCTGTGAGGAGAAGCTGAGAGGCCTGGGTCTGCTCAGCCTGGAGCAGAGAAGGCTTGAGGTGGGATTATTGATGCGTATAATTCCTGATGAAGGGGCATAAAGAAGACAGAGCCAGACTCCTCTTAGAGAAAGAACAAGAGACAATGGGCACAAACTTGAAATACTGCAAATTTTATTTAAACATATGATTTTTTTTTTTATTCCAAGGGTGATACAGCACTGGAATAGGTTTTCCAGAGAGTCTGTAGAGTCCTCATGCTTGCAGAGACTCAAAACCCAGCTGGACTTGACCCTGGCCAACTTGCCTTATTTGCCCCCTTTAAGGAGGGGGATTGGGCTAGGTGATCTCCAGAAGTCCTTTCCAACCACATCCTTTCTATGAGACGCTGATTTGTTGAGAAATAACATCACAGTGGTGGGGCCAGAAAAGCCCCTTACAAAAGATTAAACAANGGTCCCCCCTCAGACGCCTCTTTTCCAGGCTAAAGAGACCTAATTCCCTTAACCTATCTTCATAGGAGAGGTGCTCCAGTCCCTTAATCATCTTAGTAGCCCTATGCTGCACCCTCTCCAGCAATTCCTTGTCCCAATTTCTACTAAGCGCTTCGTTTCCAGCAACAGTTTTTTGAATCAAGACAACAAACCAGCCTGACTCACCATCGCAGCAGCAAAGGGAGTGAAAACCAGGCTCAGAAACCATGGAGGAGAGTCAAGGATCCTCAGCATCATGGTGTCGGTAGTTTTGCAAGTTTGACCTTGAAATAAAATGTTCCAGGTGAAGGCTATTATACCGGGATTAAAAAGATAGTTTTGCTGGTTACATTACAGATAGTTCTTCTTTAGAAATGCATTTTGCAAATCTTTGTGCAAACAAGGTTTTTTTAAGTTTAAAAAAAATCCATAGGAAGTTTGTTCTAGAATAGAATTTGAGCATAAATATATACCCCTGAAGAGTCAAATCCTTGTCTGGGGAATCGGGTATCATGTCTCTGTTCTAGTTCATGAAAATGTCAACTCTGATTCAGGCCTGGCTTCGTTCGTGAGTGAAGGTTATGATGAGCTGATGCTGATCCTGAAGCTTATCTGCTGGGCAGCAGACTGAGCTCTTAATGGGGGTGAAGAGGTGTCTGGTAACAAAAAACTGGTGAGTGATGCACATTGCCTTCAGAGTAAAAAGATGGGGAGCATAAAAGTCTGGACTTCAGTGCAGAGAAGTCTGGGATATGAGCCTTGACTGACTGAAGAGGAGGGATGTCTTAGGGGGAGAGATAACTAAGTCCCAGCTGCAGGGAGTAGAGGAGGCAGAGGTGAAAATGCACTTAAGCGCAGTCTCTCAGGCTTTGATTTTGCGAACAGATCTGTCCAGGCAAACCCTCACACCCACACAAAGCCCTGTTGAAGATAATGGGAGCTTGTGCAGGCTCACATGCATCAGCTTGCAGGAATGGGGCCCTGGGTCCTCGGGAAGAGCTTACACCGAGTGCAAGTGACACAAGAAATAGTTGGAACCATCACATCTCAGCAGTTCCTGATTTTGAACCAGAAACAGAGAGAGAGAGAGAGCTGGTCATACGGAGCATCCAGGAAGACAGAGTTGCATTTATGTTGTTGTGCTGTCAGTGCTTCTGTTATTACCCCCAGCGGATTTTACTTTTGCTGTTGTTCTCACCCGCCCCCACGTATCTTTCAGGATAAAATCTGGCAGACGAGCCTTCAGCCTGTGAGGCTGATGTTTTCTGAAATCTGAGTGCAATTGGTTCAGACACTCAGCTTTGCGGGGAATCTGTGAGGGAAAAATTATCAGCCAGTTTCTCATTTGCTTTACAAAATAACATTTTATGCTAGAAAAGCTGGGTGATGTGGAGAATGCTTTTAAGGTTTGTCATCAAGCTAAACTAGGTTATTCCTTGCCACAGATCCTGTCAGGAAATTTATGACTTATTTTTGAAATATTATGGACTTCATTACTTTGCAGTCCCTGTACTGTATATTTGAATCTCACTGACAATTTCTAACGAGCAATTCCAATTAGAGGGCCTTTATACATTACATTTGACTGTGACTGCATTACCTGGTGGAGCCTGGCTGTTTTGAACGCCTCATTAAGCCCAATTGCAAAGGCCTAATGTGACAAAGTGATGACTGACAGATCTTTATTACGATTTGATTGCTCCCAGGGCAAGGCTAGTATCTGACTATCACCATCTTTGACAGCATAACTCAGCTCCAGGTTAGGCAATCTAATCCTGAAGGACCTGCAGGACATGGCCATTCCCACTGTCTGTTTTGTGATCACAGCTTTCCCAGAGTTTCTGTGGAAGACGCTCTAACCTCCTGTTTTAACTAAAATCCATCTTGTCTGTCCATAAGAGCATAAAAAAATCTTTCAATATTGGTATATTTAGTGCAAGTCCATAATTAGGAGTGATGATATTTTTTGTATGCTGTTAGAAAAAATATTTCAAAGACCCAATGAGATCTTAAATATTTACCTTTCCAACCTTATACCTATTTGCTCTCTATCTGGGTTTCATCCTGAATATATGTTTACTGTAATGAATGGCAATTCCTGCTAATTTTTTTTTGACACAAACCAGGGAGTCTACTAGTTTGATTCAAAGGCAGATGCTCTTGAACATGTAGGTAGACCCATGGTGTTGATGCACCTGTGTGAGGCCCTAGCAAAGACTGGGGACTCCCCGGTCTGTGGGGAGAAGGGTAAGGAGGTTTATGATTAAATTTAGGAAATCTAGAAGGTGGTGGAAAAATGAAATGTGGTCATAAGTCCCATAACACAAGAATTAGGTGACACTGGATGAAGCTACTGGGAGGGTTTTAAGTCAGGAAAAGGAAAGCACTTTAGAAGCCTACTGCCACAATGGGTGGTGGAGTCTGGTTCAAGAGAATGTGACAAAGCCACACGCATAAAGGGAATCGGAAAAAAAACCAAGGAGGAATGTACTCGCTAACATCGTTGATTCTGGATGCTGGGGAAGGATGGGTGGATGGACAGCAGGAAGTAGTACAGTTATCAGGCCATTCCCTAAACAGTGCCTCCTTTACCACAGCTACGTACATAATACTAGACGTAAATGGACCATTGATCTGACTCAAGAGGGCAGTTTTATAACAGAATAAGGGCTGTTACAGATCCTGTTTTATACCTTCACTCATTCATAAAGCAAAGAGGTGAGGTCCTCTTGTACAAGAACCATAAAATCATTTAGATTGGAAAAGACCCTTAAGATCGACCTCAACTGTTAACCTAACACTGCGATATTCACCATTACACCATACCGCTCAGCACCACATTTACATCTCTTTTAAATACCTACAGGGATGGTGACTCCACCACTTCCCTGGGCATCCTTTTCCAATGCTTGACAACCCTTTTTGTGAAGACATTTTTCCTAATATCCAATCTAAATCTCTCCTGGTGCAACTTGAGGCCATTTCCTCTTGTCCTGTCGCTTGTTACTTGGGATGAGAGACCAACTCCCATCTCTCTACATCCTCCTTTCAGGTGGTTGTAGAGAGTAATAAGGTCTCCCCTCAGCCTCCTTTTTTCCAGGCTGAACAATCCCAGCTCCCTCAGCTGCTCCTCATAAGACTTGTGCTCCAGACCCCTCACCAGCTTCATTGCCCTTCTGATAACTGCAGGTCAGACCTATGCGGTGACAGAACTGAAGTGCAAAGTGTACTTTTGAGTGGCTGTGAAAGCAAATGAACTTGCAGGAGAGTAGATAGCACCAGAAATGTGGTTAGTTGCATTACANTTCCCTGTCCTTCTTGAGCTGGGGAGCCCAGGGCTGGGTCTAGTTTTGTACGATGTAGATACGTGGCTGGCAAAGCTGAGGCAAAACTTTCCAAATGCTATTCTGTTGTGGTCAGTGTGATGGCAACAGAGATTAATTTGGCCCTGAGTATCTTTTCTTAGCTTATTGAAATATAATTCTAGAATATTTTCTTTCAGCTTTTAATAATATTTTCCTTATTTTTGGAAGTTCTGCAACTTAAGCAACATATGACTGATTGCATATAAACTTGCTGTAGCTAGAGAGCAATGTCTTAGTTTTCATTCTTAAACAAATATTATCAAAAAAGCACCAAAATTTGTCCTACGCGCATAGATGGAGTAATGTTCAGATGTATATTTGCCTTTCTGTGGCTTTGCTTAAAGCCAGTCTCAGGTTTAATCTCTTTTCATTTGTCTGAGTGTGTCTTTGATTCTTTCTGGTCTGCTTCCTGTGCAGAGCTCATCCACGCATTCTGTGGAATTTGATCACTGCTAATTTGTGTGATTTTCCTTAGCTGCTTTCTCAATCTGTGTAATAATCTGATCCATGTGGATCTCTTGTGTCCATTTTTAATAACGAGTATGGAGCAATTACTTCCTCTCTTCAGTTACACGAGGTACTAGTTAATGACCTGTGTCCTCAAGCGCTACAGTAAAAAGCAGGGATTTATGTATAAAGTTCTGTCTCTGACCTGCTCTGATTTTTGTGGTGCAGTTTGTAATCCTACACACTACATTTACATTGCTGTTAGTGCAATTCACCCAGGAAAAAAAAGCAGAAAGAAATATTTTCTGGTAAAGGAAAGGAAGAATGCCTTTTTTCGGGTATTATGGGTGGGAAATTGCCATGGCCTCTTGGAGTGACTTCGTTAATTCTGTGTTTTTACCTGTACCATAAAAGTCACCGTATTTCTTGCTGCATTGACGCTGGTGGACACTGAGATATTTCCCAGTCATGACCTAGAGATAGAGCAAAGCTGCTGTATGGAAGTGCCCAAATTCCTCTATTTTTGGGAGAGGGAAAGGTCCTGTGGGCATCCTGGGGGTGTAGACCTCAGGGCATAACCCCACAGCTCACCTCAAATGCGTTTAGTGCTGTGGGATTGCTACTTAAAATTGGGAGGGTCACAACTCTCTTACAGGCTTTGTAAGTATGACTTTCATTGCCCTTAAAATCTGCGTGACAAGGATGCTCTCTGACTTGGTGATGCTTTTCCATAAGGCAGTGATGAACAGGTTGTAAGAAGAAAAAGAAGAGAGAGGGCAACTTCTCCTTGTGGAGCAAAAGCTGAGCCTGCTCAGGACAGAAGGTTTGTCACAAGGATATGCCGTCATATGGTGGTGCTTTATATCCAAGCATGACAGCAAAGGCACGATTCTGCAGGGCACAGTCCAACCGGTAAGGGACAGTGGGTAGGAGGCATCTTTCCTTGGAGTAAGGTGTCCTGTATTGCCTCCATCAGAGAGGTGTTTGAAGCAGCTGGTGTTTGAGACAAGACACTGAATTAGGGGTCAACAGGCTGATCCAGGCTGGGAATTTCCTGGCACCAGAAACTAACACTAACTGCAAGGCTGTCCAAGCTGAAATGAAGGCGAAGAATAATTATGTGGTTAGTAGGAAATAATGTATTTTGCATGATTTCTGATTCAGGAATAAGTAATTGCGTTAATAAAAGTGATAAGGAGGCCTTGTGACATCTTTAAAAATGATCAGTGTTTCTTCAGGAAATGCAGGCTTAGTGTGACAAAGGCACAGTCAATTCTCCTATTCCAGATTTATATGTTACTGAGCATACAGTATGAGACCTTTCATCACAATATCACATAGCATAAGCATGAGAGAATACCGACAAGGCTGCCCATAGGGGAAATAAACTTACAAAAAAAAGAGAAAATCTTTCTTCCAAGATGTAGTTGAGATCTCTTCTTGATCTTTTCAGCCCTTCTAACTGCCTCAGTTTCCCACAGGAACTACATTTGCCAACATCTTTCACGCTTAAGTTTGCTGGGTAAGGGAACTGGCTTTGTAGCTATAAAATTACTTTTCCCAAATGGTGAACTTGAAGAGAAAAAGAGACAGAACTTAGTCTAAATGGTAGTATCTTCATTATCTCTTAAAAATACAAATTATTTTCTCTTCTTCCCTGAAATCAATAAAACTGAAGGCAAAATCTCTTCTTCCAGCACCACTTTATTTATATTCCTACATTTCTTAATTAATTAACATTGACCATCAATCTTCAAATGCAAGGAGGTAAACACTGGAGAGTATTAAATGGCAAAAATCCTGTCGATGTCAGTCTAATTGACTTGGTCAGGCCCTAGTCTTTCCTGGCAACATACCCAGGAGTAGTGCCACCTCCTCTTCATGACAGAACTGAAAATTTAAATGCTAAGCTATGGTCAGTGTGTGTCAGTGTATACCTATTATTTTTAGTCGTAAACAGAGAATTATACTCCTCCTGTGCTCCCTCAAAAAGTATAAAGTGCTTTACTCAAGCTGAACAATGTTTAGCATATTCTCGTGCCTTATTTTGACTAGAAAATATATCTGCTGCAAATGGCTTTCTCTGGTTCTTCCTCACCTTTGGTTGAAAGGAGCTTTGCTGGCTGCTTTTCTTCACTCTGTTTCTCGTGCGTCCAGCAAACTGCATTTCTGTGCAGGCTGTGCATACCTCTCTCTTTCCTTCCTTCTGGCAAATGATTTCCCCTTATCATGGGGTTCCTGCCTTCACCTAATGTTGCTGCCTCTGTCACTGTCATCAACCTGTATCTTGAAATACAAATCTTTCCTTTCTTAGATCACTGCTCTGGTGTGATACATATTCTCACTCACCGTCTTCGCCTATTCTGTGTTCTCTGACCTTGTCTCTGCCCGTTTGTGAGTGCTGGTCCCAACGCACTGTGTCTGCAGTCGCAGCATCAATAGTGGGCTCCCAAACTGCATGGGTGACCCAGAAATCCTGTGCGCAGACAAGAAAGGTATGATGGGTTAAGATCAGCTTCAGCTGATCTAAACCTATACAGTTGAAAACAAATCAATTTTTTTAGTTTTGGGGTGTTGAAGGAGTAGTATTCAGATTATTCCACTGTGTATATAGCTGTGGAGGCTGAACCCAGGGGAAGAAAGTGCAGGAACGTGCACCTGGACATGGGGTGGAGAGTGAGATGACCCCTTTTGGTAAGGGTACAGGCATAGTTTGACTTTATCTGATGATGAAACCAAATCCTGAAGTTCAACCAGTTAAAGGAATATGAAGAAGGGGTAAAATCTGACTTTGTCGTAGTGTATTTTGAATGGCTAAAAGAATTAAAGCCTTTCGAAGGAACACAGTAACTTGGAAAGCAAAGTCTTTTAACTGTTTATACCTGACTGAAGTTCTGTTATCCCTGCAAAAATGTGCACCTGGACATCTCACAATCTTTTATCATGTATTTGTACTTGTGAAATACAGAAAGAGAGAGAAATAATAGTGTGTTTTCTTTTACTCCCTCTTTTGCACAGTTGGTAACTGACCTCCAGCACACCTTAGATGTGTGGGAACCCGCTTTGGACTCAAGTGCTGATGGAAAAGAAAATAACTGTTCTTTCAGGCCAGATTACTTTGCTGTAAAACTAGCCACATAACATCAACTACCGTGTTTTAAGGGATGGTCTTAGGTCAGTGAGATATCTCAAAAAGGCTAAAATGCTAATCTTCAGCTCCCTTATCACAGGACCTTAAGGAACTTTTTTGCCCAAATTCTTCTGCCCCTCACTGGTAAAGCAGCATCCAATTCACTGTCTTGTTTGGAAATTACAACACTCATTTGCTATTACTCTTGGTAAAATCACTGACTCATGTACGTTTAGTTTTGCTTTTTCACCTGCTAGCTGGTTTCATTGCAAACAGGAATCAGGAATAGTCTTTGGCAGCTTTTTGTTAATGTCTAGAGTTTATATCCCAGTGAAAGGATTTGTCATTCTATTTATTGCTCTGCAAAGAAAGGCAACTATTTTTCATATTTTTTTCCATAGTAAAAATTGATGGAATCAGAGCTGCTTTCCCTTTCACTAAAAATGTCTTCAGTTGTCTATTTCCTGTTGATGCTTGTAATATAAATCAGCAAACAGGACTGCTGCATTGAACTCAGACTTAAATCCCACCACTCACACTCGATTCCTTGCCACCTAAATGACTCAAACACTGCGTTGCTGCAGCAGCTCCTCAGTGATCAGAGCTGTTTGTTCGTCTTCTGGCAACAAGCGTTATCCTACTTACTTTGAAAATAGGTCCTATTACAGCTTATTGTTTTACATAAGCAAAGATACCAAAAATCTGCTTCAGTTCCAGGGGGAAAGACCAAAGCCATTGTCTGATCAGCTATTCCGGTCAAATGGTCTTGAAACAAGAACTTGTTTTCTCAGTTGCAGCAGTTTTTAATGTAATCTCTATGGGCTACATGAAACTTCAGGAGTCAGTGACAAATGGTGTCTCATGGGGGTTATTATTTTATTTTCTCTGGAAGTCAGTGCTGCTTTGGGCACGGTAAACCAGGCTCTTTGAAAAAGTGTCTGCAAGGGCACAAGGTTGTCTGAAAAGCTGCTCAAGCGGCTTTCAGATTTCTTTAGCCAAGGTTATACTGAACTTTACCTATGCTAGGGGTTTTTTCCCAGCTGATAAGACTCAAGATGGATTTTTATTTTTGGGATCTGAGACTTAATCAGAAGTTAAATTTATGGAAATATCTTTCTTTTGTTCCTATATAGGTGATAAAATTTTGTGCTTTGTGAAATAATAGCTGTATTGTTGTGCCTCTCTGTGATGTGGAGGTAATTAGCTATGTGGCACATGTCTCATCACTTGGAGAATAGTACTGCTAGAAAATACGCCAGTGTAACTCCTCACTGATGGGGGATAGAAGTCCTGAAAGCTGTTTTCACTTTAAAATATCTTTCACACTATACCAAACTGTCTTCAGAACATGGTTTTATTCTACCTATTTAATAGATATTTCAGAGAGACTATAGCTCTTGGCACTCTCTCTAATGTTTAGGCCCAGCATATGAGCTATCTACGTATATGAACCTGCAGTAAAATGCATATAGAATCACAGAATGTGTTGGGTTGGAAGGGCCCTTTAAAGGCCATCTACCCCAACCCCCCTGCAGTGAGCAGGGACATCTTTAACTAGACCAGGTTGCTCAGAGCCTCATCCAGCCTGGCCTTGAATGTCTCCAGGGATGGGGCCTCCACCCCCTCTCTGGGCAGCCTGTTCCAGTGTCTCACCACCCTCATTGTAAAGAACTTCTTCCTCATGTCTAATCTAAACCTGCCCTGCTCTAGTTTAAACCATTGCCCCTCGTCCTATCGCTACATGCCCTTGCGAACAGCCCCTCCCCGGCTTTCCTGTAGGTCCCCTTCAGGTACTGTCCCATAGACTTGCTAACGCTATTAAGAGGAGAGAATCGGCATTAGACCACAGTTGCTGTAATTGAAATACAAAGTAATATGAGTTGTCAGAAGAATGTAGTTGCTAACCTCACTTCAGACTCACACCACTGTTGCTAAGATCATTTGCTTAGCTCTTTTTAGTCCGTAGCATTGCCTTTTAGGTGGAACTAGAGCTAGTGCATTGGAACTGCATTGCATTTCCATGCAAGAAACCCAGATAGATTTAATGTCCAGTATTCCTCCTTTTATTCCTGAGGCCAGGCTTCTGGATCTTTCCTGCTTCTCCTTCTTGGGAAACTAGGCTCTCAGGTTATGTTTGGCCCAGGGAATGCAGAAACACTTTTGAACTTTGATATGCCGGAGTGTACCCCAGCCACATCCCAACTCTGCACTGATGTGAGAGCCAAAGCTTGTGACCAAAAAACCACGTGCTCCCACCAGATCTTCATTCTCAATGGCCAAGAGATCAAAAAACTAAGACATGCTGCAACGCACCCTCCACTGCTTGTTCCTACAATAACTACTGCACATACCTGGGGAGGAACAGATCAGTTAGGTCTGATTAGGAATGTCCTGGCTAAGGGTAGCCCAGCAGCTTGCCGCCTGCAGAGACACAGTGAAAGCATTGCCAGCACCAGTCATAAGTTTGCAGACACCATTGAGGGTATATTGATATATGGTGTCCTCAGTAACTTTTAAATTTTCTTTTAAGTTGTAGCATCTATTGTATATCTGTTCCACCACAGTTGTTTCTGTGGTGGCAGCAATGTGTAAGCGGTGCCTGACAGTCTTATGGGCTTATCAAGATCAATGTATTTAGTGATGGAAACAAGGATAATTTCTGGCTTAATCTATCAAATTTGGCATGTCTATGCTTGAAATTCAGCAGAAACACAACCTATATGAATACATGGGTGTGTATAAGAGGGGGTATAGTAGGGCTGAGCTCTATATGCAGTTGACGCAGTGGTGATAATGTGCCCAGGCAGCCGGGAGGGCTGCCCTGTGGTGGTGGCTGTGATCTCAAACATGCAGAAATGCACTGAGACTAGTGGCCCTGAAGTCACCTAACAGCACTAAACCGTGCAAATAAATTTCACAGTTGAGATTGTGTGTCAGTTATGTTCATCTTGCTTTCCTTTCCCTTCCCTTTCCCGCTGAATGATGGTGGAGGGAGAAGGGTCCTCCTTATCTCTGCAAATCCATCAGAAGAAGAAACTAAAGTAGTTGACAAAACATCTTTTTGGTTGGATACCTTCCTGTAGGAAAGGTTAGGCAGCCCGACAGCTCTCCCACCATTCCCTTCTGCCATTCCCCCCTCAGTGCCTCCCACCAGTGAGAAAGAGGAAGGAGGAAGTGCAGAAGAAGTAAAGAAGAAGGAATGGAATTTGAGAGGAGAATTTAGAAGCACAAGAAGCTTGTCTGGAAATCTAAAACTTCACAGGTCTTCACCCTACCCTCTCTCTTGGTGTGCCAGGGGGTTCCCACCCTGTCTGTAGGCATCTGGGGGATTTTCTGAAAGAGGAGACACAGCCTGGCTTGAGTCACATTAGGGAAAGTCAGTTTTAGGGGTGGAGTGAGGCCTCTGCTTTTCCCCCAGATTTATGGCTACACTGGAAGCTCCTGTCATCCCTCACTCTGCACCTGTGTCTCCAGCCGCTTCTCCATTGTAGTTATTTCCAAGTGGTGACTGATTGAATCTGTCTCCTATTGCAGCATGCAGGCTGGGGCTCCTCCAGGTGTGTGCTCCAACTCCATGAGATGTCCACTGGCCACGGAGGGCCCAAGTCCTGCAGACCTAGACACGTTTGATTAAGAAGGATCTGCCAAAAAGCATATTGTTCTGTATTGTTGGAATGTTTATGTTCTAGTTTTTTTCAAGAATTCCTGCCAAATAGCAAGATAGCCGTAGATAGCATATGCAATGTGTTTATTACTGATGTGAAGGGAGCCAAACAGGTGGAGAGCCAAGTCCCAAATTCTGGCTACTGCAAAGGCTGTGGAGGGGAAGGCTGTTTCTTAGCTACAACTGAAGGTGGGAGCCTTACAGATAGTTCCTTTGTGCTGAGGTCTACCTCAGTCTGAATTCAGTTAGAGAGTGTGAGTTTTACTGGACCTGGGTCATTACACCAGCACAGCTCCTGTGTATCTGGATATAATTACAGCTGCTTGCAATTTTGGGTTAATGCAGTGCTCACCACCCCGTGAAGGTTATATCACTGTCTGATTACTTGTGAGCTAAAGCAGTTCAGCCCGCAGTGACAAACCAGCCTCTAGGGAACCCATTACTTGGTTCTGTTGCAGTGCAATCGTTTGCTCCAATATGACTAATCATGACCTGAGCAAGACACCTTTGCCCTTTGCTAGTTTTTCAGGCCCCAGAGCTTGGTCCTGTGCTCATTGGCACTGAGGGACTACCAGCACAGCTGGCACAGCTCCATGTCCAACTGTAACTTGTGTGAGGGAGAGCAGAGCCACACTCTGAGTGCCTTGTAACTCAGGTCAGCCTTGAGGATACACCCAGAGAAAGCCACCACGTCCCCTGAAGGATGATTTATAATCATAGAATCGGTGAGGTTAGAAGGGACCTTTAAGATCATCAAGTCCAACCATTAACCTACCCTGACAAAAACCACTTCTAAACCATGTCCCTCAGTACCACATCTACCCTTTTCTTAAACACCTCCAGGGATGGGGAATCCACCGCCTCCCTGGGCAGCCTGTGCCAATGGTTAATAACCCTTTCAGTGTAAAAATGTTTCCTGATATCCAATCTAAACCTGCCCTGACATAACTTGAACCCGTTTCCTCTTGTCCTATCCCTTGTCCCCAGGGAGAAGAGCTCAGCCCCCATCTCTCTACACCCTCCTTTCAGGTAGTTGTAGAGGGTGATGAGGTCTCCCCTCAGCCTCCTCTTCTCCAGGCTAAACAAACCCTGTTCCTCATAAGGTTTGTAATAATATAATAATATAGAATGTGTTGGGTTGCAAGGCACCTTTAAAGGTCATCTAATCCACCCCCTCTGCCATAGGCAGGGACATCTTTAGCTACATCAGGTTGCTCAGAGCCTCATCAAGCCTGGCCTTGGGCGTCTCCACGGATGGGGCCTCCACCCCCTCTCTGGGCAACCTGTTCCAGTGTCTCACCACTCTCATTGTAAAGAACTTCTTCCTAATGTCTAATCTAAACCTACCCTTTAGTAGCAATCCCACGGCAGAGATACTTGCTACTCTTTTTTTTGGTTAATGAAAGGGGTACAACAGAAGGGAAACAGCTCCTTAGATATTTACCTTTTACTTAGAACTGCCTTTTACCTTGTAATACTATTTCCACTTCAGTGTGTCTGCCACTTTACATTAACAGCCCTTCTCACCATCCAAGGAAGAGTTTAGCCAAAGCTGAGCCCCTCCAGCACTCCAGGACACCCCAGCTGCAGTGCAGGCTGAAGTTAAGCTGTTGAATGCCTTCAGTACGTGTTTCTCTGTCATGTCGCAAAGAACAAATAAAAGGAGGGAATTCATGAACTCCACAGAGTTCAATGAACTATTAAGACCTTATTAAGGAAATATGATAGAAATGCATTGTGCAAAGCAAAACCCTTTTCCTTACAGTCTGTGACAAATAGCAAGCACATAGATGCAAGATGGAAAAGATGAGATTTAGGAGATGATAATCCATTGGGTCAAATTTTGTATAGCACTTAAAATCTTAACTTAGCTTCACATGTTCACTATAGTGTGCTGTAAAACCATGGAGAATAGTTCTGCTCTTGTTGTTTGGGAAAACAAATAACAAATAAACTAACCTAACTGGATCCATATAAAGTTGCTCAATAACCTGCAGGAGGTGCTTAGTTTGTCAAAGGGTGAAGCACATTTGAAAAAGACTTTGGCTTTTAAATGTCCTTAAAAATAAAAACTAAAGTGACTAATTATTTGGGTAGCATTAGGGCCCAGCCTCTTGTCAAGTCAGAGTCATACTAGCAAGGATTTCTAATTTACTTTTATATTTACATACTCTCACATATAGAGACATGTTCTTGAATTAGTCCCGGCCATGGAGACAGGAATGAGCTGTATCAGTAGCATGTTATGACGTTATAACATGATGATTTCCCTCTGGGATGGTGGACAATGGCTCCTCTGTCCTCACTGGTGTCATTCTGCAGGCTACCTTTCCATTGATAACCCCAGTTTTCCTCCTGGGTGAGTGGTCTCTGAAGCAAGCAGCACTCTGTCAGCTGTGCTTGACTGCTGGAAAATAGGTCTTCATGCTGGCAAGCTCTTTTTCTCCAGCAAGAGAGGGCATTTCAGAGGAAATTGCTATACATAGCATAGGACAAAATATTTCTCCCATTGTGCTGGAATGTTTCTAAAGCAGGGAAACTACACTTAGGATATGAAAAAAAGGGGAAATAACGACATAGGGCTGTGTGCAGTGCAGTAAGGGAAACAAAGAACAGCAGGAGAAGCATCCTGAAGTATGCTTCCTGCATGTATTGCATGCTTTAAAACATGATGCTTTTCCTTTCAAAAACAGTGAGCACACTGGCATTACAATCTCTTATTTTTTTGAGTTGAGTGATGCATTCCAGTCTTCATAGGACACCGCTTCAGCTGAGATGGCATTCGGCTGTGGTTACTATGACAAACAGAGAAGAACTGGCATGTGGCATGCTTGGATGAATATGCAACCAAATTTTGTGAGAAAAATATCTATAAAAATGAATCAGATACTGTCTTGCCATCTATTTCATGTTCAGTGGTCCATGGTACTGAAAATAAACAGTATTTATAAACATTTCATGTGTCGTTATAAAAACACGCTGCATTTTACTTTGTAACTTTATAGGATGTTTTTCAGCTTGTGTTCCTCTACAAAAAAAGGCTTTCTCAATTAATCATTTGTTTTCTTTTAGTGTGGAAAAACGTTTCAGGCTCACCAAAGATGAGAACACAATACAATATTTGATTAATATTCTTTATTATTGTATCTTGTTTCTCCAAGATGAAAAATGTACTGTTATTCCCAGAACTTGGTTAGAATAGCAAACCAGTCTCTGCAGGGCAACCCTGAATCAAGCATCTTCTTTCATATGCCCAGCCATCGGCCAAAAGAAGGGGACAAAAACAGGACACACAGTGGGGCATATGGCATTAATGAGGTTTCTAAGGACAACTCATTATTCTATTATTTTTAGTAATAATATTTTTATTTCTTTATGCCTAAAGACCTCAAACTAGATGGTGGGCTGAGGGCACAGTAGGCACATTCCTTACATGAAATAAAAGACAGTCCTTGTCTGAATAATTTTGTACTGAGTAAAAGAGAAAGCATGCAGGGAAGAAAAGTTAAGGATCCAGAAAAAGACACAGAGGTCTGAAACAGGTTGACCAAATGTGCCTAAGAACAAATTTCTTAGCTTTTTCCCATGTCTTTTGTGGCATTTTCTCTGAATCTTTTAATGATGAAGCAGTAACCTGGTTTTCCTGCAGAGACTGTCAATGGCTATTTGGTTCTAGACATTTTGCTGCTCTTTCTGTGAGCAATTAGGGATGAACTGCATCAGCGCAGACAATTGGTCTTAATGAACTGTGTAGGTCAGGTAGCATAACAGGATGACATACAGTAAAAACAGAGTGGGTCAGCATTTCGCAGACAGTTACTTACATGGCAATTTAGTGTATAATGAGTCATCTCAGCAACAGAAAACACTGCAGGAACGTTATATGGCATTTTTACAGTGAGAAAAGCTGAAGGAAAATGATAGACACTTAATTCCTCCAACATTTTCACCATGTCTTTAGTCACATTGAGAGTTGTACTAATAAGGCTGATGTATTGTGTGTCCCAACTGTTTATAGCAGGAGATAATGCTCTTTTACCATGATTTAGTATCAGGTCTATGCCTCCTTCTATTTATTGACTTCAGCAATGTATTAACCTACTAATTGATCCTAAATAGCATTTGAGGTGTCATACGAGGCCCTGTGTATGATATATGCTGATGGCTTTAGTATTCATTTGTTTGTGGCAGAACTGGTTATGTCACTACTTCTGCCCAGATCAGTTATACCTGACCTCCATGGCAAGATGTAAACCTGCCACTACCCTCACTAGCGGAGGGTGGAAGCACCACCCTCCCTTGGGACGTGCTTTCTCACGGGAAAAAATGTAGGACAAAGCAATTGAAACTGCAGCCATTTCAGTGTCCACCTCTTGCTCATAGAAAAGGCCAGTGGACGGAGCAAAGATGGTTTAATTCCATGTTATTTACTTGCGTTCAACTGGAAGTGCAGGCAAGCAATGCGTTACTGGTGCCATCAATAGGTAGCAATCATGACGGATATCTCAAATGATGGGAAGACTGAGTGAATTAAGACTATGTAAGTGGAAGAGATAGAAAAGGAGAGGAAAGCATGCTTGGAAAAATATATAAAGTAATATAGCAGTTGGGAGAGGAAAAACAACTACTGAAGTAAGCAAAAACATTACCAGCTTCAAGCAGAAGTTTCAAAAAAACCTATAAAAAGTGAGGAGAACAAAGAACCTATGAACGCTTTGGATACATGAATATGAGTCAAATCTGCAGCAAGTCCTCCAGTCTCCAGCTTCCCAAGACCTGCCCAGGGCATGGGATTGCACATCACTGCCTAGTTTTGCATAGTTGTGTGAGTATCCAAGGCAGCTGGCTTGTTAGATGGTCTGTTTTAATCTTGGCTGCTGAATGCTGCTCAGTCGTGCCCTACTTGCACTTAAAACTTTGGCAATTGCATGCCCGCATTTTGAAGGTTCCTGGTCCAGGCCTTTGAAATATCACCAAGGTGCCATCTGAAATCACTGGTTTTGCTCAGAAATAAATGTAGGAATAGTGGGGCATAGCTAAAGACTTGTTTTCACTTGTAAAAGCTAGATATGATCGCAGCCTGCAAACCAAACATTATTAGTTTGTGTCAGCTTCTACCACATGCCAGGCATTTCATAGACAAACAAGAAATGATAAATTTTTGTGCATGGTTAGAAAGAGAAGTAGACAGCTGCAGGGGTGGGTGAGTAACAACAGATTATTTCAGAGTAAAGTTAGCACAAGCCTCTTAAAGCAGAAAGATCGGAGTGAATTTTCTAAAAGTACTTGGAAAAATGAGCAGAGCTAGTGGCTGAAAAGACAGATAAAGGAGCCTGGAGAGGTGAGGAGGCTTATGGAACAGGGATTGCTTCAAGTGCTATGTATGCAAGAAGAATGGGACCAGTAATATATATATGATCAGAAAGAAGATGGCCAGCTTTTTTGCATTTGGTTCTGTAAACCTGGGAGGTAAGTTTCTCGTCTAAATGTGGACAGATTTCGGTGTTGCCAGCTACACTAGTAGGATACAACATTCAGGCTTTTACACTCCTCTGCAAGTATTCAGCCATTTGGGGGCACATCTTCTGGGACATTTGATCAGCTCTAATCAGCCTAAGCTAAATGTTTATTGGAATTGTAAATAGAGATAAATATGGCTTGGAAGCGCTTATCCACATCCCATCTCTAATGGAAACAGAATGTCTTACGTGAAACGGTGGTCTTATGTGATTCACTTACTTATGCCCACACTTAGAAAAAAATATATTTTGGATGCCTCTCTGTTAACCTGACTTTAATTTTCATGAAAACATGTCTGATAGCTTTGGAGACAATATTGGTATGTTCTGTACAGAAATTTTACTAGCTTCTTTTATTTTTTTTTCCTTTGGCATTAACTTGAAAGAATTTTTAGAAGATGATGCCTGCTGGAAACATTTATCCATTTCATTTTAAGAATGTGAGTAATTGTGTAGTGTATGTCATGCATATTAAATGTTTCACTATGAAAACAAATTTTACTCGTTATTGCTTCTTATGACATTCCAATATGTTCTCTTAGAATATGCTTCACTTTCTGCTGTCTGCCCAGTTCTGGAATTAAGTTGCAGGATTGATCCAATGCTTTGTACAAATCTCAATGTTTTTAAGATTAGGCTTTGCAAGAATGCATTCCACCAGCTCTCCAGCCTGGAATCAACAACAAAATAAGTATGTGGTGGCAGGAAGGGACACAGCCTGTTGCAAGTTTTGGATTGCATGATCTAGTGATGGAAGAGCGTTGTTAAGTCTATTCCTTGGCAGACAGGCTGTCAGTGTACAGAGCAGCTTAATCCAAAGGCATGTCATATTGGCATTAGACTGGTGCAGCTACAAATATTTATGGAACTTATTTTTTCATAGAATACGTAAATATTTTTAGTCCCTGTGCAGGTCTCGTTCTGAGCATGAGCAAATATGCCTGAGACAGCAGAAAGCCCATAGAAAATTATAGTTCAATGACTATGTGATGTTATAGTTCAGAGGTCCCAAGTGCAGAGTGACAGAGAGAAAACATTCTTACAGATGCCGTGTCATGCAGGGACCATGGGAACAGTGGTGGGAAGAGATCTATAGAGGTCCTGTAACCCAAAGATCTAGTCCAGCCTCCTGCTTAGATCAGGATTATCGCCAGCACTAAATCTTATTTCTATGTATCTGCCTAAATCTCTGTGGATGGAGAATCCACTGGAGAGTAATTAACAAGGTAGCAATGAGAGAAACTGCTGGACGTGAGGAAAAGCATGCAACCACTCAACCTGAGGTTAAACTAACGAAAGAGTAGTGCACGAAACTTATAGACATAAGATGTGAAAGGAGTCATTGGGAGCTCCCTTAGTTGAATAATTTAGAAAGATGCTAAAAGTAAAGTGGAGTTGCTGACCGAGGTCAAAATAAAAAACAAGGGTGTAAAATAAGCAAAGCTAGAAGAAAAAGGGAAAGTTTAAAGCAGGATGGGTTGTTCATTTGGGTGCGAGAGAAAGGAATTTAGGCAAAGCAGCGGATTAGGGTGCTGCAGGGACATCCCCATCATTCAGATCCATGGATGATCACGGCAGTCTGGAGCAGGACAATTGGCTGTCTGTTCTCACCATGCATCGTGCATCTTGCTTGCTTGAGCAGTCAAGGGAGCTAGGGTGATTACCCCAGAGACGACTTGAGATAGACCCATGGTATGGTTCAGGGAAGGGGGAACACAAGAGTTAGAGTCACAGCTGGAGAAGAGGTTTTCAACACTGTTGCCAGGAGGGAAAATTGCAGCATGCAAAGGGATTTTTCCTGGGCTATGATGAATGTGATTTCTGTTGTAAAGATTATGGCATGTTTTGAGGTGGCTGTAGTTTTGTGGAAGGAGGAAACTATCTCACTTCCATGTTCCTTCTCACCCCAGTGCCTCTCGTTTTGTGACCAGGATGAATTGAAATGTATGAGCCCTTGGGGAAAAAAGAACAAAGAAATAGAAACCTCAATTAGGAGCTTATAATGAAGTTTCAGTTCCTCATAATCCTGTGAAAGCAACGGAAAATGCATTGGGCCACAAATACTACAGTATGCATCATCCTGGTTCCCTCTGTGCAGCATGCAATGCTTTGCAAGGGCTGGGATATTTTTTGCCAGGGCTTTGGGGTGGACAGACACATTCTTGCTTTATTTTCCCTGAAATAACTCCTGGAAAGGCTGGTGGGATGTTAGCAGGCAAGGTACAAGGACTGTCAAAGTATAAACCATTGAGCCTTGGTAACTGAGTGCTGGAATAGGTGAGACCTGTAGGAAGATGTGCCAGCAGGGCTTCCACAAGGTTGGCTTTCCTGATGACCAAGCACCTGCCTACAATGAAGAGGTGCCTGATTTCAGAGTCCCACGCCCAGTTTTTGTGGCTGAAGAAACCAGTCCATTGTTCACCTTTTCTGGTAAAACTTATGTCCAGGAATGAACTCCAAGTATGACACTGTCACAGTTAATATATTGTGTGACTACACTAGAGTAACCTGTAAAAATAGGTATCTAAAAGGTGGGCGTGAAATGGGGAAGCAAAACATATTTGTCAGCTGTCACAACTAAACGTCAAAAGCATGAACAATGTAAGTTAATGATACAATAAATGAACCAGACTCAGTCATCAGGTCTCAAATACCATTCTCAAATCTCACTAGACATCAGTTTTATGTGAAAACCTCCAGTTTCGGCTAGTGGCAGATCTTCCATTAACTTCAAGAAGAGCTGAACGTAGTGGTATGAACGTGCAGTCCTGGTTCTGTGCCTGCTCATTTCAACAGGAGTTTGGTGAATGTTGATTTTGGAAAGTAATCTGAATTGAAGGTAAAGGTCTGGTGTCCCTGTCTCCATCTAAGTGCACATGAATTAATGTAGCTGTCAGTGCAGATGGTTGCTGCTTGAGATTATTGCTTGAAATAACCAATTTATGGATAATAATTGTCACAAGGTATACATGTTTTATTCTGTTCTTGCAGTGTTTTTTTACTGATTATTAAGCTTCTTCCATTGTCAAAATCCTTTTTGGTGTCCAACACTAACAAATGGCTTTAGGGGCTTATGAAAAGGGTCATAAACATGATTTCCATTTGTGGAATTACTTCTTGTTAGAAAAAAACCAAAAAGCCTTCACATAAAATCTCCCTATGTCCCATGCCCAACTAGGTCTGGGAGTGTAACTCTGCACTCTTCCAATCGTCACCCATGTGTTGGTAAATTCTTTTGTAAATCTATATTTTCTTAATGAAGTCACTCATGGGTTCTGCACCCTCTCTTCATCCAAAAATAGCATGAACCTTACCTGACCATATAATGTAAGTAATATTTCTTGCTTTTCTACAGTTTATAATGGCAAATCTGGGATTGTACTTAGCAAGGAAAGTGAGCAACTACCTTTAGTCTGTGCTGGTCAAAGTACTAAAGATTTAGGAAAACTGTGTTTAAATCTTTGTTCCTACCTGTCTAACTTTCTCCTGCGTTTGCTATGACTGTGCTGTTTTTATTACATATTGGTTTCTGTTACATATTTTTTATTTTCTGTTACATATTTCTGTTACATATTGTTTATTATTTTTATTACATATTGTTTCTGTTACATATTGGAGGCTAGAGATAGCCTCCCAGTTGCAGGCCCTGGTTCTTATGGGGGACTTCAATCACCCAGATATCTGCTGGGTTGACCACACGGCCAGGCACGCACAGTCCAGGAGGCTCCTCCAGTGTATTGATGATAACTTTCTGACACAGGTGGTGCAGGAACCAACAAGGAGAGGAGCACTTTTCCCTTAGTCTATCTTCATAGGAGAGGTGCTCCAGTCCCATAATCATCTTGGTAGCCCTATGCTGCACCCTCTCCAGCAATTCCTTGTCCCTCTTGAGCTGGGGAGCCCAGAACTGGACACAGTACTCCAGGTGGGGCCTCACCAAGGCAGAGTATAGGGGGAGGATGACCTCCCTCCACCTGCTGGACACACTCTTCTGGATGCACCCCAGGATGCCATTGGCCTTCTTGGCCACAAGGGCCCATTGCTGGCTCATGGTCATCCTCTTGTCCACCAGGACTCCCAGGTNACCGCTCTCCCCTCATCCATCCATCCAGTCACACCATCATAGAAGGCGATCAGATTAGTCAGGCATGATTTCCCCTTGGTGAATCTACCTTGGGTAGATGCTGTTGAGAAACTGCCTGAGCAAGACCAGCAAGGCTCCAAGTGCCATGGAGACAAGCTGCAATCGGACACAGGTATGCCATGTGCTGTAACATGGGGCTATACATCAAAGCCATGTATTTCTTATCTGCACCTATACTGAATACTGTGTCTGATTTTACATTAATGTATCTGAGGGAAAATAGGGTGCACAAGAGGCTGTCAAGAAGCAGAATGGCATGGTGAAAGACAGTGAATCCTATATCAAGAGTAGGAAGAAATCTCTCTCCAGTTCTTCCAGGAGGCAAACTTAGCTTTAAGGGGCAGTGGGAAAAGGTGAAACAGGTCAGAGAGTTTGGCTGTAACTGAGCTTGGAAATGGCCTCTGTGGCACACATTGTGGCAATTCCATGGATTTGAAGCCACAAGCGTCTATACATGAGTGGTGGCTTGGTCATCAGGTGGGCAGCTGTGCTGTTGCAGGCCTGCTGGGCAGTGGCAGTCCCCAGCTGCAGAGGGCATAGAGAAAGTAGCATTTCCAATGTCCCCATCAGCAGGTCACTTCTTGAGCCAGCAACACAGCAGTGCAAAACCCAGACCTTGCCCTCAGGAGCTTCGCGAAGCTGGGCTTCATGGTATCTGTCAGAGGCATCTCAGGTCTATGATCCCTGTGCTCAGGATCAGGAAGACTGGTTCCCTCTGGCATTTGAGAATAATGGCAATGAAAAGGCTGACATTTGAGGACAGGGTCCCAGTAACTTGAAATCTCTCCATGTATGGGGAACCCAATCACCAGTAAACGTGTCTGCCTTTTTAAAAGATTTGTCCTGAAATACCGCAGCTCCTGGAAGGTCCTGATGGTGTTGTAAGCCCGACTAAAGCCTTGCACATACATCTTCCTCCTTTCAGCTCTAGCCTCCAAGGTTAGTTTACTTTTTTTTAAATAAAGTTTTGACATTATTTTGAGTGCCAACATAGGTTCTTATTAGAGAGCTGATGTCCTTTTTGTGTGCAGAAAATTAAGGTGCAGAAATTGGGTGCAGAAAATCTGTTGTGGCTGTTCCTACTACAGCTGCTGCAAGCTCTTGAAAATTGAGTTCCCAAAGTAAGAGAGATGTGTCAGTATTATTACCCCAGTGTCATGATAAGCACAGATTAAAGATAAGCGGAACTGGAACCCTGTGTGGATCAGAGATGATGGTAAGGACATACTCTGAGGAGAGTCATTGAATGTAGGCTGTTTTTCTGCAGTGCTCAGCTGCCCTTCATTGTAGGCTGCAACTGTGCAGAGCAGATCTCCCGTGAGGTCTTGCATTAGAGGGAGTAACACCGAGTCTCCAGGAAAGAAAACCATCTTGAAATCCTGTGTAGTCCAATATTCTCCCTCTGCTGCATCACGTCTTAAGTCCCTCCTCATTCTGAATGCCTGTTCTCTGTATCCCAAGCCTGCGAGGTCAATACCGTTATTTCTTTCTTGCACCGACCTCTGGGAAAACATTTGGATGAATGTTATTAATCCCCTTGGTGCCCTTCATGTCTAGGAGATGTCTACAAAACAGCACGCAAGCAGTGCTTGGAATGAACATAATGAGGCAGGTTTGATCCAAAAAACAACGGAAGCCTGTCACACACCTAAATAAACAGGCAAGCATGCCAATGAACACAGTCGTTTGCAGGGTGATGTGGTAGGAGTAGCAAGTTGCTGAGTGGATAGTCAGGCTGCAGGCTCTTTGGCACAAAAATGATATCAGTTATTCTGCTGGGCTCAGCTGCCAGACTCTGGTTTTATTCAGAGCACCACGGAAGAGCTGTGGCATCGCCACTGGTCTCCTTCAGCCTCTCTAAGCATCGGTCAGACACTGACCCCTGTTCCCTCTGCAGTAAGTTACTGGATGATTTCCCCTTCTGCACATGGGGTAAGGAAACACAGCTATGCTGGCTGCTCTGTAAACAGAGCAAAACAAAGCAAAAAATTCCCAGCAGCTCTAAGGTGGACATAGAATGAGCAGAATAGCCAGAATGAGCAGCAAGGAATCAGTGACTGCCACAGCTGGTCACAGGCAGTAGGACCTCAAGTGTAGGTACATGTGTCTGATAGTGTCTCGTAACACTCCCTGCTCAGAGTTGGAAACTTTCCCAAAAAAAACCAATTAAAAAAACCAGCAGAGGAAACACAGCCCTAGGTGGTTTGTACCGTAGATGTAGCTGCAATTCAACTGAGGAGCAAGGAGCTGACTCCTGGGAAGAGGCTGGAAGGAAGATGCCAACTTGAACTGAAGGAGGAGAAGCAGGTAAAGGTGAGGGCAGGGTTTGGGTGCCCGGTTGCACATGGTTATCACAGAGGAGCAGCATGAAGGGGACAGAGAATCGTACCTGCTAATTCCCTATGCATCTCTTTCCTCCACAAGGCAAGGCAAAGCATAGGAAAATCTGGTGGTGGAGTACAACCACCAGCACTCTGCCTTGCTCCTGGGGCATGTCCAGAGCATACACGCATGTGCCTAATGATCTGTGTGCATTTGCCCTTGTTCTTCTAGCCAGTCTAGAGGAGACAAGGGTCTACTATAACCTGTTGGAGTAAAAGCCCGGATTTTTATCACCCTTTTTTACCTCACCATGCAAAATGGGACCTGCCTGCATCTAGATAGTTCTGCAAGCTGACACTTCAAAGTCACAGGTGGATCCGAAGCAAGCCAGGAGCTCACGGTGGACCTTGGGAGAGTGTCTTGGATGACCAGCAATTTCATTTGAGCTGTATAAATAAAGAAGACAACTTTAGTGAGAGGGATCTGGGAAAGCAATAGCGTGGCATTCACCCCTAAAAGCATATTTTAAATTGATCAATTAAAAACCTGTTTCTTTAAATATAAAAGTGTAATATGTTTGGTATCAGCTCAAAAGCAGCTCTTGTCTGCAGCTGTACATTGAGTTAAGGACTTTGTCTATAATAACTCAATCCACGTCCCTGGTCAATCAGATACAGCACCTGCACTTTAAACATGTATTTCCTGTTGTGGATTTTTGCTTCCAGCCTCATTGTCTGTAGTTATCTCTTCTGGACTATGTTTGATAGCTGCTTGGTCCAAATACTTGGATAGACTTTTACATTCTTTTGTATTTGAGTAGAGATTTGCTAAATCCAAATAGCAAGCCTGGAAACCTTGTGCTATTTAGTTGCAAAAATCAAGAGGCCAGGACTCCTAGTGATTCTGTACCATCTTTTGGTACTTTTATTTCATCTCCACATTCTCTCTGTTAATCTACGTAATTCCACCAACACTGACTTCAGCCTTCACTCTTGAAAGGCATCGGGCAACCATAGTTGTGTGACAGCTGCAGAGGCAGGCTTTTCAACCAGATATCCTGAAATGGCCTTAAAATTTTCAATTTTGAACAGTCGAGGCAACACGGCTACAACAGCTACGGTTTGAAAAACATCCCATCTGCATGGCCTAAGCCCTTAGCATGGTTTATAAGTATTTGGTCACAAGTTAAATCAAACTAATCCTTTGACTTCCCACTACATTCATGCTACTGGGAAAATAAGTTTGTTTACCTAGCTCTTAACAACTTTTACAGGGACCGTGAAATCAGGAATTTTTGTGCTCCTTTAGCACCTTCCTTGTCAGGATCACAACGTGTCCCCTGGCTGGGTTAAGGAAACTTCCTGTATTACTTGCATTTAATTAAATTACTTGCTCAAGTAGGAAGGCAGCCCCTGTCACTGTGCTTCTGTGCTCTTACTTTCTATTCAGCAACTTCAAAAAGGTCCCTAGAGCAAATTAATTTAGAAACTTTGGTGGCGTATTCCTTCAGTTAGTTAAAAAAACTTTAATGTTATGTTTTCCTTTATTATTTTAACAGCTTAGAAAGAGCCCTCTTTTCTCTGCTATATATAATTGCATAAAATCAATGCCCTAGAATTCAATCCCTCAGCACCTTGCCGCATTATTTCACATTTCTCTCTGCCCGTTGCCCTCTGAAGCTGCGGCTCCCTTTCCCAGTGTGAAACCAGCAGAGAAATTAGCTTGATGCCCTCTTTAATTTCTCGTCCTTTTCACAGGGTTCCTTAGGTCCATATGAGGTTCCTGTGTCTCTCATTCCCAGCTATACTCCTGCCTATGCACTGTTCTGCTGCAGTTAATGATCCCTTTGAGATTTAGACCCCGGGAGTCAGGATTTCCTGGTGCTGGCTGCAGACACAGATTCCTGACGCTGCAGCACTCGGTGTGAGAATAGGGGAAATCGATGACTTCTGAGGGATAAGTTATTGCTTTTTGTTTACTTTGGCTTTCGTTTGTAAGCCATGCAATGCACTGTGCATTTCTTTAACTCTTCCATCGCAAGCTTTCCGGGCAGCGTCGAAGGTGCTCACGTCTCCTCCAGTTGCCTGTTCATCGTTCTTGACGTGATGCTCCCTACAGCACTGCTGCTGATCTGCCTGCAGGTGAGCGGCTCTGCCATGAGCCCCTCAGCCCCAAGCCTGGACATGTACATGAGACCAGACCTCCCCAGTGTGATACCCAGTGCAGCTGCCTGGTGTTTCAAGCAGCAGAAAGCCCCTAAAAGATGACCAAGGTTGTGTGGTGCTATCATACCCACAGACCTCTTCGCAATCCCCGCCGTGATCGTTGTCCCTCTGAGTCCTAGAAAAACTGAAATCCCACATGAATCATGGACTTCCCTCCCACCCCACAAATCTCTTATCTGCAGAAACACTTCCTGGACTCCTGAGTTCTCATACTGCCCAGGAGCTCGAACACAATTCGACTGAACAGACTACCGAACTGGGAGATTTATGATTTTTGTGAGTGAGGCTGCAGGTTGTTTTTGTTACAATTAAACAATGGAAATAAGGAAAAACAAATGCTGACGTTAAAATAATCACAGAATCCTTGTGATGTGGGGGACAGAAATGAAGTTCATGGCTACTTTGAATGTATGTGTGGATTCCGCATCCCTGTATATAGATGCATTACCCATGACAAAAAATTAAATATATTGCTTAATTATCAAATACCTGCGATTTCATTACTTGCTTAGATTAAATCACAGCTTTTAAAACAGAACTTGAACATTGTGATTTTTATTTTTTAAAATTTTATTGTAGTGCTTAAAAGCCCACTGAACTATCCCAGGTTTTGGGAGGAAAAAAAATTCAAAGAAATCTTGTGCTGTATTGTAATTATGGCTTTCACTTACAATTAAATTAAAGTTGTGTCAAGCTTTGAATGGTCATTTAATGTTTGTATTTCCTCTCATTTTGTTGCCTTGCCTGTATGTGTCTGTGAGTGCGTGCTTGTGCTATTGTTTTTTATTAGCTGTTTTGCAGGTACCTTCTGATGTCTCCTGGCCAACTGGGTGCAGACAGCTCCAGCTGGGACGTGCTGTGCTAGGCCTTTTCTAGAGAGATTTTTAATTGTCTGGGGCTTTGTTTTGCCTGTCCCTAATGAAGTTTGTTTAATTGGGCAGGGGTAAAAGAGGTACTTGCTTTTTCAGACAGAGTAATAAAAGAAGCAGTATCAGTAAAAAGGACTCTCTGATAATTCGCAGGGCTATGGTTGTTTAGAACTGACCTGTAATATATGGGAGATAATACAACGTATGTTTACAGCATATAAAAATATCTCTGAAAAAATTTCTGGTATGATCAGATGAATTATGCAAGAAAACAGAACATCTGTCTGTACAAAGAGTAACTTTTTTATATATCTAAGAATTATTCTTATGAAGATTACCATTAGATGTCTTCTCAGATGAGGTTTTTACAATACTATATCATTAATAGCAGGAGTCAAATTAGGTGCCCAGTTTTGGAATTATTTGAGAAAATAAGGTATTTAAACTTTCATGTGTAGGTCTCAAAGAGATAAGGACTTAGAAAATTTGGTTTTTTGCTGTCTTATTTTTGCAGTAAGTTTTCAAAGATTAGGATCCAGATTTATTCCTATGGAGCACTGGGACTCTGAGGGAATGGTCCTTATATGATGAATGAGGAAGATGAATCTTGGCTGAGCTTTTTGCTGAGGTTCATCTCTGTCTAATAACTGTGTAGGGAGTCTGAATCACTCCTAATTTAAAAGGGATGAAATTGATCCTTTAGTGCAAATAGGAAGTTCATCAAAGCAGCTGTCCTGGGTCAGACCAAGGTCTCCTCCAGCTCAGTATCCTGTCTCCAGCAGTGGCTCTAAGTGATAGACAGGGAAGTGCAAAGCCAGGAAAAGCAAATAGGATGCTTCCCTTGAGCCGTCTCCTAACCTCTGTCTTCAGCTTGGGAATTTCTTCAGGTGGTTGTTTTTTCTGTGTATTTAGCTACCCTCAAAAGAGTTTTCTTCTGTGTACTTGACTAGTCTCCTCTTCAGCTGAGCTACATTTCACATGTGTCACAGCATCTGCTGGCAGTGACTTCGGAGGGGCCACAAAGCCCCACCTCCATGTGTGTGTTTTAAACCTCAATGACAGGAACTTTGTTGAGGTCTTTAAATCAGTGACCCAAATAGATGTATTTTGGTACAGTCAATCTTTCTCTGCCTCTTCCATCCCAGGAAGAAGCTGGAAAGGCATCAAATCATACATGTTATCCACGCACTGTGTGCACCAGGGAGCTCTGCAGCCTCGTCCCCCATCATCTGGGGCTTGGGCTGCCTGGGGACACAGTCAGCTCTCACCTGATGCCAACAGCAACCTGGGATCTGACTACTAAGAAAAAAGGCGGTGTAAAGACCACTGAGAAGCCTGGGGTCTCCTGTGCTTTGCCCAGCAGTGAAAGTCAGGCTCAGGCCCCTACCCTTGGTGCCTTCCTGGGCTGTGTTGTCGGAATGCCAGCACCCAGCCTTGCACTTTCCTCATCCTCACCTCAACCCACTGACTTCCCTTCTTGGCTTGGCCTTGGCTCTGCTTCGTCACTGCAGACCTATCTGGCAATCCATGGGCTGCAGCTGGCCCTTGCTAATGTCCATGAACTTGTGGGATGTGTGATATCCTTCCCGCCACACTTGGTGTTGTCACCTCCCTAGTGGCTTTGTTGTCACCCTTGCCTCTGGCTTGCCGTTGCTTTGCAGGTCATCCAGCACTTGCTGCTCCCTGATGTGCCTTCAGGTCTCATAAGTGCATTATCGTCTTGTCAGGTTATTCTGGATTGATAAATAACAGTACACGCATTATAACAATGACACCCCTTCCACCTCCCCAACTCCACTGTGTGTTCAAGACTTACAAGTCAGCCCCTCGTCAAGCTGACAGTTTTAATCCTTTACCAGCCTTTTGCCTTTGTCCCATTGTACCCTCTACTTGAATGACACAGCTCTACTCAAACAATTTGGCTGTGAGCAAGATGAAAAACTGCAAGGCATAAAACAAGGAAGTTTTAAAATGGAGATATTCTTTCAGTTTAAGCAAATCAGAGACATAAAGAGGATTATGATGACTATGAAGAATTGTGACAAAATGACACAGATTTATGTATCAGTTAATGTTTACAGTAACGTTATTGCATTATTATATTAGTGGTTACTGTGGAAATGAAGGGCATGGTAATGTGACAGTCTTACTGTCTGCATGGAAATGTATGCAAAGAAATTAGTTTTTCCAAAGGAGAAGTATTTTGAAATGCTGTTGAAAGCTGTATTTTCTTACAGTTCTGATGAAGTGGTAAGCATCTGAGTTTATGGAGTATTTTTAAAGTTATTAGATTAAGAGAGCCATTCTCTTTTTATCCTTTTACAAATTATGGTCTAAGTTATAAAGTGCAATGAAAGCATGAGATCTATTTGCTAGTTTGAAATGCTTTGTCCTACTAGGTCACTCTAGCTCCCTGTTACAAATCCTCTGGCCCTGTAATAGGTTGCTAGGCAGAAGGGAAATAATGTGATTTGTTAAACAAAGCAGGCAATGTCTTTCTTTCTGGACTTCTCACATTCTTTCAGTGGTGTAAAATCCATGTTAACAATCATCTCACAGTGAAAGGGTCCCACTTAAACATTACCACAAAACCTGTGAGGTTTGTGTACCATCCGAAGGCACACAAAAATTCCATTTCCCAAAACTTCACCTAAATCCTTAAGCTAGTTGGTGAGTTTGTTGCCAAGGTGCTCTGCCCAGGAGAAGCAGGAACGTGAACCATGCTGTGTGTAGGAGAGGACACAGGATGAGTATCTGCAGGGAGGGTGACACAGGTCCAGCCCTCCACTAGATTAATTTTTTTCTTCCCTTCCCCTCTGTTTGAGTTTTGCAGGTACTTTTCTTGGTATTTTAGATCTTTTTTTCTGCTACAGTTTGGTAAAGAAGAATTGCTAACTGCTGTATGGCAGCTCCCCTGTGCCTCCACTTACTGCTGGGGTGCCCTGTGCTATCTCAGCTTGTAGATGGGCTTTGTGCTTTGCTGAAAGAGGTCTTCTGGGACTGATGGAGAGGGAAACTGCAGAAAATACCTTCTCACAAAGTTTTCTACGTCCCCTCCTGTCTTTAAGCCCCAGAGAGAATTACCTACTTTTTTATTTCCTTTTCTCTTGTCCTTCTGAATGATGCCCCTTGCTGAAGCTTTGCCTTTTCCCTGACTAGATTTCTTTGGAGAGAGGCAATTGTTTTCCTTTGAACAGAATGACTGCAGGATAGACATCCATATTCAAAGCTCTCATATGTCAATTTTCAGAGCTGAGACTCCCTCATGCCCCAGTATATCTGACCCAAGGCTCTGTTGTGGTCAGCAATTATTTTCTATGTGCTGACTCCATCATGTCCAGGGAATGTTGCATCTCTCTAACAGCTTGAGCCATACCAGGGTGTGACGGCAGAAAGGAATTTGAATAAATCCTCGGAATCCACCTACATGACTTCTTAGCACCTAGGCGGCAGTGTAATCCGCCTGAATTTCAAAGATACTGCTTCAGCTTCAAGCATTAGGAACTAACTAGGCAACCTGAACGCAAGAGCAATTGCTCCATTACTGTATTTTTATTGCAGATCTGTAAGACCAGAAAGTGTTGACATCATTTAATTAATCTGTTCAAAATTCCTTGTATTTACAACTAGTTCGAGTAGATGTTCCTCAGTTAGAGGATATTTTTAAAGAAAAATACATTTTTCATTTACATTTCCAGGAACACACAGTCCACCTCGTTAATATAACTGCTTCGGTGGATAGCTGGGTTGATCATTAAATCTTTATTTCCATTTCCAGCTGAAGCTGATTTAACACCTATTTTCAGTAACTGGATCTCATTCTGTCTCAGCTAGGGTGAACAACCCTCTCTCAAATACACACTTCCTTCTTAACACTTGCAGCTGTACACTTTATAGACTTTTCTGTATGCTTTAAAGATTGGTCTGGTCATTTTACAGCAAAGATTTTCTTTTTTTTTCAGTGAATCATTCTCCAGACATTTTTCTATAGAATCCCATAATTTTTCTGGTGTTGCCAATGGCACAACTTATCATTCCTGATCTCAGCAGGGTCTAAAATAGGTCAGTCTGGTGCCATTGTTCTAGTTTATAAATCCGTATATATTCAACAATGGAGTTAGTCTCATTTGTCTCAGATTTGCACTTGGAGGGGTGATCCATCCATTGGCTAATGGGAGCTTCCTTCATTGTTTTTAGTCATTTCTTGTCAGAAGAGTCCTCATTTTATTTATATATTCATACCAATATAGATGTATATATATGTATACAATGAGCTAGCCACGTTTCCCTGAAAAGGAAGACTTGGTCTACATGTGTGGGAGTGGAATTAAACCCATTGCAACTTGTTCACCTTAAATCACCACACCAAACACCATCCATGATTTTCCAAAGGGCTTGGTGTTGTAGCATCTTTTGGGTTTCAACATGTCAGTGTTAGGAAGCCTTGGTGTGCTGGTACTTCACTGCACTGACATCAAAGCAGGCTGGACTGTTGTATATACCCTCACCTCTAGCCAGCAGAAGCATCTCCATGGGCAGTATGGATGAAACCACTGCTAGAAGGATTGCAGGTGACCTACAGCTCTGTTATACAGTTATTCTCCATTGCAACTGTGACATTTATCTCTTATCTGTTTGCTGCTGGGAAAATTCCCCTCTCAAATTCTTTATTCTCTGCGAGTTTTGAAATTGAGTAGGATTTTTAAAATAAAAAGCTGTAGTTCAGAGCAGGATATTGAAGCAGCTTTTACACATTAACTTGTTTTGTGAGGTCAGTGGCTGCTTCTTCTCATTATGGCAGTGCTGCAGCTGCTCTAGCTGTGATGTGTGGATGCAGTCCAGGCCTGGCCAGATCTCACTTTTCTCTGAAGTAGTCACAGCCACTGTGTTTTATTCTTCGAAGTTAACTTTGGCTTTCCTTGGAGTGCGAAAAAAGCTTTAACACTGTTGCTATTGCCTCCTAGAAGAGGCTGTACGCACATGCATCTATGGTTTTCCTTGCAATACACCCAACTGGCAACACAGGAGTAAAAGCAGCCCCATTCTGATCACCTTTGTTAACCCTCATTGGCACTGATGGGAGAATGTGACAGTCTATGTACAAAGCAGATGACTGCTGGGTACTGACCATCTCCTGGGTCATCAAAGGGACAACTCAGTCATCAGTCAACCACAACCAGGGGAGAAACAAATAATGAAAGCAAGCTGAAAATAGGAAGGCAGAGCAGGTATGAACAGCCACTGCAGACTTTCTGGCCCCATCCTTTGGGTCACAGCAAGGTTGATCTCCACCACACTTGGCATCTACATTTCATGTGTCTGCAGTCACCAGAGTGGCTGCATTCCTTCTTACAGGCAACAACAGCAAAACAGCTTTTTCCGGGGAAAGTTTCTAAGAACTGCAAGTAACCTTTGCTGCTGAAATGCTCCCCAGGAGACTGGATGGTGTGTGCCAGCTGAAGATGTAATGAGTGTCGTGATGTAGTTGCTGCACCTCCTCTTCGGAAAAGCAGTGCCAGCCATGTGTCTCAGCAAAGCTTCATCCCGGCTTTCCTGGGAGATGGCATTTCAGTTTTTGCTGCAGAGATAAAGCCAGCTCAGTTGTGCACACAGCAAAAAGTCCACCCTAATGAGTGTAAATGGTGAAGACTTGATGTATGTGCTCAAAGGAGCAGATTGTCAGCCTCATAGGAAAACTCTTTAGATGTAAAACTTCAAGATAGCTGACTGCCTGTCCTCAGCCTTAAAACCAAAGGGTGCCTTTGAAACTTGGGACACAGGACTGGAATGAGGATCAGGCACACCAGTGCTTTCATCTCATTTTTGATGGAGGAGCTTTGAGCTGATGTGGAAGTCATTTGATCTGCCTGACCTTTTGGAGAATAATTGCTGGCTTAGAATCTAGAAGTTGTTAATAATTTATTTCAAGAGAAGGTGCTGCAGCAGCAAGGCAACCTCGGAGCAAGGGGAGGTTTGGGTTTGAAATGGGAAGCATGACTGCCAAGGACTGAGTTACTTTAGATGCCATTGGAGAAGAGCAAACTGGATTAAGGAGAGCTAAATAAAAGTTGTCCTCCTCCACCCTCAACCAATTTCTACAAGTCAGTCCACTTTGAATCTTTTTAGGATCTGGAAACATTATGATCCATGTTTAATCAAAATAAATTATTCTGGTTTCCTAGCTGATCTCATGGTATTTTCTAGTCAGAAGAGGAAATACTGAAAATCTTGTAAGAGATCCTGTTCTCATAAAATGCCCAGCCCAATTTTGTAAATTCAGGAGGTTTTGGCTGGGCCAGATAAGCTTTGGAGAAGCATCTGAATATTCACTCAAGCTGAACCCACACTCCAGACTGTGGTGTGAGCAGTTTCCTGCACTTCTGAGCTTCTGGTGCTTTGAAAAATTTTCCTGACTCTGGAAGAATGAGGACAGTGAGAAAAAAAAATTGTTGCCCCTCTGTAGCTAGTCTGCTGGATAAAGAGAAGCACAGATGGTTGCCCAAAGGCTGATGGATAGGATAAATTCAGCATGGTCGATGTCCTCTCCCCAGTGGCATGCAAATAAGTAACCATGAAAGCCTCCCAGGTCCAGAGACCCCTTGGGAAATAATAGTTACAAAGGCTGCTTTGGTGGTAATGTTTTAAGGTAAAAATTGCCTAGTAATTACTGACGCTCTTGCATATATAAGTCATGTCTCCCGCATGAAAGAATGTGTCCTCTCTTCAGCCTCGCTCTTTGTGTAGTTCCCATCACACTAATATTTGAGCACCTCCCAAGCAGGCAAAAATAACCCAAAAATAAATGTAAGAAAAAGGTGTTGTTTCCTCAGCCTGTTAGGAACACAACAGCCTTCCAGGCTGGCTCTGACCTTGTGCTGGTATGGCTGAGGGCAGGACTGTGTATATCTGTGCATCTCTGAATCAATATTTTGACAAATTGCCATTTCTCCCTCTGGCTCACCCAGCTGGCTGACACATTGGTAGGCTCTCTGGTGTTTAGACCAGTAAGAGACGCATGTCCAGCTGCTCAGTTACGCTCAAAATCTCCTTCGCTTATTTTGGACCCGCTCAATGCAGAGCAATATTTCCCGTCTGGGAACTATTAGCATATGCTAAGAGGTCGCTAATGTATGCTAATGATGTCTGGAGGTTTTCAAAGGAACCTTGAGTGACCAAAATGAGCAGAATGGTCTCACAGGAACTTTTGAGTCAGCCTATAAGTCGCAGCAAGAGATTTGAGACACCAAGCCAGACTCCTCAAAGTGTGTCCAGTGGCTTCACAGAGACGCTTGCTCCCTCAGGGGAAGTCTGTAAGGGCAGAAAGCAATGGCCTTCAGAGGGACTGGCTCTGGATCTGGGCCACTAATGAGCCTAGTGGTGTAGGTAGTCACTGCAAGAGGCCTGAATTAAAACGGAGGGGCTTTTTTTCAGAAGCAGCAAGTGGCTGAGAGTATTCTTGTTGCACGGGAGGCTGCAAAGAGGTAGCAAGGCTTGATGGAGGTGACTCCTCAAGACAGGAGTTTTGTGCCCAGTCACTGAGGGAGAGCACACAAGCTTCCCATGGACAGTCAAACAATGAGAGAGTCCCTTTCACTTGACTGCTACAATGCTGAAACACCAGGTTTCCCCATTGTTGTAAAATTGTTTCTTTAGTATCAAACATTAACTCTGCTATCAGCATTCTTACGTTAACAAGTTCTTGCCATTATCCCAGCCTCCACAAGTTTGAAGCACGGGGTTGTCCTTAGAATCCCCAGTCCCTGTCTTAGGAAACAGTGTGGGTGCCCATGGCAGAGCCATATACATTTAGAAAATACAGTACAAAGAACTCCAGGCAAATATATGTTGAGGTCCGTAATGCTTCCCTGTGTCAGCACACATATGCCAATGGGTCAAAAGTTCTTTTCCGAAAATGTTAGTCAGATTTGGCAATATTTTTTTAATTTGCAGTAGCCTAGAATTTTTCTGGTGGAAATGCAAACTCCCATACAGTGAATTTAAATCTAACAGTATGATGATAGATATGCTTCTTTCATGTACCCTGCTAGTATTTCTCAAAAAAATGTTTGAAGAAAATGGTATAAAGAGTAGGAGTTTCCCAGCGCTACCTCTTCTTCCAGAGTAAGCAGCTCTTTTTTTCAGTCCAAATCAGCGTCTAAAAGATATGGTCTAGTCTTGCTTACCTTTCTGAACAACTTCTGCCCCAATTTTTTTCATCTCTGTATAATCAGTCACAACACCAGTTCCCAACTTGTATTGCTACCCATGCTTGTTTCTGTTCTGCATTTTAAAGCACAAACTGGCACATGGTGTCAGTGCCTATGGACAATGCCAAGAAAACAAGACAATTAAAAAAGACTAATGTTGCAAACATAACACCTGACTTTGACACCTTAGCAGCAAACAGATATGGAAATCCTGGAATGAGAGTTAGTTGTGGAATGTTAACTCTGTCCTCTGCTATAAAATACCTTTTTTATTATGTCTCACTATTCAAGCTCTGCCCTAAGTCAAGAGTTACCGATTTTCTAATGCGTTTTTTTCCCCATGGCACTCTGGCTTTATAGCCAAGCTCTCAGATATAACTGCTCTTTAATTCATTTTTATAGCATCATTCAGAGGTGAAGGAAATGAGGACCTTTTTACTGAATAGCCGTGAAGATTAATGTAAAGGATACATATTCATTTTTTTGTATCTGGGCCAAGGCTGTGCATTTCATTCATTAAATATGGCAGGCAAAAATGCTGACCCTGGGCTCTGCAGCTTGTTCCAGGGAATGGTGTTCTCCGGTGAGAAAAGACATGAGAAAAGACTTCTCCATCCTCTTCCTCTCCCCTCTTCCTTCATGTTAATTGTCCTTCACATCCACCACATACCTCTGCCTCCCACCACTGCCCAGCCGTCCACGCCACACTGCTTTCCACATCCAGGTGCCATCCCTGGTCTTGTCCTTCTGCTTGTCTTGTCAGTAGGATTCCTGAGTCTTCCCCTCCCTCACCACCACCCACATGTCTGGCTCTTGTCCTCTCTCCATTTGAATCCAGAAATTTTTCTCCTCCACATTGTTTAATCCCAGTGAATATCACCCACCAAGAGCACAAAAGAGACAGACTCCTGGCTCTCCTTTCAGGTGCCTGGCCCTGTCGCTGTCTGTGGAAGTCTGCAGCTGAAACTGCAAAGGAAGTCCTGCTTGACCTGAGGTTGAAACCTGCTCAGGGAGGATGAAAACTTCAGGAGTTCAACTACTAAAATGAAAGGAATATCTTAGTTACCCACTAAGCTTGTGAAAATCCAGATTCCCAAAGGTATATAACGTAGCCAAATTTGGGCAGATTTTCAGGAGGGCAAAGGAGATACCTCTGATGAAAGGCAACCCCCTAACAAGTTCCTGCTCCAAGGAAGAGGGATGCCAGAGCTTTTCAAAGAAAAGGTCACAATTGCTTTTTAACTTGGACAAAACAATGAATTTTTCCTTACTCTCATTATTGGAAACGGCTGAGTTTGTGGACATTTTCCAAAAACTTCAGCCTGAGGCAGATACCTGGCATGGAAAATTTCATTCCAAATAGTTATAGTTTGGCAACGTTGTAAAGCCTTGAAAATAGGGTCTTACAGTGCAAGGGATCATGCTTGCACTCTGATGTGAAAGGCCACCGAGCCACCAAGCCTCCCGCCATTCACAGCTGAGCACCTTGCTCCATCACCCGTTCTGCAAACTAAGCAGAGGGACGTTTGCGACAGGGCTAAATGTCTTCCTGGGGTTTGTGCTCTGGCCAGAAGCAAATTTCTGGGATGAATACTGAAGAAATGGGTTAAGGTGAACACTCTGTAATGTAGAGGGGTTTCCTAGCACAGAGGGCCTTCAGACTGCACAATTTACAGAGCTCCTTTCTGAGTTTTGCTTGTCTGCATTTGCATGCATTCATCCTCTTGAAATAAATGTGGTTTTCAGTTTTCTGTCAAATGTCTCAGCAACGGTTTACCCTGCATTGTCCAGGTTTCCAACTTGTTTGAGTTGGTCTGTCATTATCATTATCTCAGACAGCTATTTCCTTCTTTTATCACACCACCACTTCTCCTTTGTCATGTTTGTGAGAGGTGAATCCATAGACGCTGGCATCCCTCAGGCAAAATTAGAGCAGCCAGATGCTGATGATGTTTAGCATGTGGTTTTCCAGGGATAACCATTGAGCCCCCTCCCAGTGGATCCTTTCCTGAGTACCAGCCGCAACCCCAGGCTTTTTGGCTGCATTTCACACACCATGGCAGATACATGGGCCATATTCTGCAGGTTTAGACCAATTCCTGGAAAAGGCAGAGGAATCATGAGTGGCTAATGAGCTCCAACTGAGTTACAGATACTTCACATCTGCCATGTATGAATCAGAACGCGGTATCTGCTCCCATGGCTGGACCGTTGCCAGCTCAGAGTACTGCAGGAATAATGAACCATGGCAGAAACTCGGACATCCTCTGCTGCCATTGTGAGACCTATCTGAGATCACCTTATGTTAGTTTTTCGCCATGTAGGTACACTGTCATCACTGAACACCACTGCATTGCATCTCCTTGGAAAGATGTGTGTCCTTCACCCAAAACCCAGCACAGTGGATGTTATGTCAGGGCACACTGCCTGTGTAATACTAGCCCTGTTTGCACAGGTGTTGGATGGCTTTAAAGCCTGGATCCTTGGATGATGTGAGCATCCAGGAGGTCTTCTGTGGCTTATGGAGTCTGCTGGGAGGTGAACATTTTCAAAATGAAATCGTCTTTATGACTGCTGAAACATTCATGAGTAATAGTCCTCATCTGCATTAAAAGGCTTGCTTATTGCCAACGTTATTTCACATATTCTTTTTGAAGAGCAGCAGAGAAATACAAAAATTTGTATGAATAACCCCTTCCTTATTGCCAGCTATTTGGAACATCAGAGAGGGGACAAAGGCAATGGGTACAGTTGTGCTATCAGTGAAATCAAGAGCTACCAGGATTGCCTGAGGAACGGCCATTCATTTTTCTAAAGGTGCTGGAAACTGCCACACAGGATCCCATGTCTGTTTTGTGAAATGAATAGTTATATTTATTACCAGGAAGGTTAAAGGGAGGGGAAAGTTGGCTGATGATGGTGTGCAGGTAGTGAGAAGGGTGAGGGGAATATTTCCAGTACTGGTGGAAAGACAATTAGAGGCAATCACAGCAGCATCTGACTAAAATTAGAACTGATTCAAATCAGAAGAAAGGAGGGAAGCAGGATGAATAAAACAAGAAGGGACTGAAAGTGTAATAAAACACAACTGGTGCAGAAACTCCAGCCTTTTATCTCGTGCCTCAAGTGAAAACAAACCTGTTTTCCAGCAGAAGGAATAATAACCAGAGGTTGTTTTAGGAAGGTCCATGCAGGCTGAGGGCCCCACCAGCACGGCGAGCATCACCTCCAAGGCAGCGCAGCAGCTAGATGGCACCGCCGGCCGCGATGTCCCCTGTCGCCTTCGCTCCCACCAGCGCTGGACGCAAAGGCTTTCAGCTTGGCTTGCGTTTTTGCTAAACGCTGTGGCTTTGGATTGAAAAATGAAGAAGATAAATCTTACTCAGAAGATTCAGCCGGACTAAGAAAGATCCCAAACGACCTGGTGATACAGCCACTGACAGGTCCTTGCTGAGTAATTTCCGTGCTCTCTGGACCAATGAAAACACTGTAAAGATTTAAAAAGAGACAATGCCATTGTAAAAACGTGTTGTTCTATTTTTCCCCTGTGGTGCTAGAAGGACAAAAATTTGGTTTTGTCCAACTGTCTGAGGGAGGTTACCTGCACCCCTCTCTTCTTTTTACATCTTTACATCTGTTTTTAGTTGTTACTACCTACTTTTCTTTTTACATTTTTACTTAGCTTTTACTACGTAGAATCATAGAATTGTCAGGGTTGGAAGGGACCTTAAAGATCATCTAGTTCCAACCCCTCTGCCATGGGCAGGGACATCTCCCACTAGGTCAGGCTGCTCAGAGCCCCATCCAGCCTGGCCTTGAACACCTCCAGGGACGGGGCTTCCACCACATCCCTGGGCAACTCATTCCAGTGTCTCATCACCCTCATGGTGAAGAACTTCTTCCTAACGTCCATTTTGAATTGACCCATCTCTAGTTTTAATCCATTCCCTCTAGTCCTACCATTACCTGATGTCTACAAAGAACCTGGGAAGTAGGTTCAGGTGCTGTCTGGCCACATTACTTATCAGCTGTGCCTCATGGGTCACGTGGCCCCAGGACATCCTTTGCTCCATCATGCATGCAGCCTATCTCCTGGGTGCCAACAGGGCAGCTCCTGCTTCTTAGTCCTCCTAAGCCAGATGATATTAGGGAAATGGTCTCCATCGTCTCCATCCCCTGACTCCTCTCAGGGGACTGTGGGTGTCAGGGAGGCCCTGTGGGAGGCTGATCAGGGTCAGTAAGGACTACTGATGCACTCAGGCCCCTGACAGCTGTCTTAAAGAGTCCATTTCTGTCTACAGATCTTTGCAACAACTTCAGGGAATGTGGGGATGATTATTTTTCTTAACTATGGGACAGCAGCAGAAAAGATTCACACAGAGAAATCCCAAGGGGAAAAAAAAAACCACCTTCAAAACAACCCCCGAGCCCCAAATCCTTAGTTTTGCTTTTGGGATATATTTTGTTACAACTTGAGCAATCCCAGCCATAGCGCAAGTATGAGCCGTGTCGCAGAGCCATCTGCTGCATGCAAAATTGTGTCACCCACACGTGGTTTTCAGAGAAAGGGGCAAGAATTTAATTATGGGCTCAATGAAGCCAAAATTAGACCCCAATTGTCTTTGAGTCATAGTGTATTAAGTACTGTCAGAAATGTAACTATTTCTCTCTCCTACAACTCCATCTCCTTGAAAAAAGCCCCGTGGTGCAAGCCGCATACACTGCATGGGGAAGTGCTGAGGGGTCCCATCCTACCACTTGTCAGGCATCCAAAACACACTTGTTTGCATCCAAAATGCAAACCCACCCCTCAGCGTTAGGGCCAGGATTGTTACACAAGTGAAATAAAATACAACCGAGCTCCAACAGAGGAAGAATCTGGATGCAATCTGGTCCAATACCAAACAAATAACGATTCCTCATTTATTGAAAGATTTTCTTGGCGGTGATCAACAGACTGAAATATCCTTCCTCCCTTGTGCCCCTAAACCCCCTGTGAACAAGCCCAAACTCTTCTGTTCCAGGCTGCAGAAGAAAGGTCACTGCTCCACTCTGTGCAGCACAGGCCTTGCATCTGGAAGGGCACAGTTCTGCTCAGGGAGCTCAAGGCAGAGGCTTTGCAACTGTGCCATCCTTTGCCAAGACTCTCTTTGCTTTCCCCAGTAGTTTCCAGACAAAGTTTCTGCAAGTTCATGATTAGTTCTGAGCTAGAAAACAATGTCAAATTAACAAGAAAAAAAAAAAACAGAGTAAGCAGTTCATCTCAGCTGGGGAAGCTAAAATATCTCTGCAGTGGGATATACTCCTTATGTTTTATTTGCTGTGGCTACCTCACATTAGGAGGGAGCTGCATAAACTAGGGTGTGAAATCCAAAGAGAAGGCAGCATTTCCAAATGCTTGTTGCCTGTCCTGTTGCTGCATATGTGAGCAGTTCCCCCTCACCAACTTGCTCTGTCCTTCACCCTCGCTCCTCCTAACACGATTCATTTCCCTTCTGGCTCAGAAGCATCTCCCTGTACGTCTCTGCAGTTTACCGCAGCCGAGCTTCTTTCCCCCTGGACTGTCCCCTGACTCAACCATTCTTCCCCAGGAGGCCAAGAAACTCTCCCGTACAGGCTAAAAAGATCTTCTAATCTAGACTAAAATCCTTTCTTAATCTTGGCTAGAGATAAGATCAAACCCTCGGTTCAACAGACCAAGCCATGGCACTTCTCCAGCCCCGCTCACAGCTGCAGGCCCAGCAGCGAGTGCTGATGTGCCTCCTCGGGGGAAGGACCCCAGCCCTGGTCGGTGACACCTGCCACTCAGTGACGTCCTCAGCTCAGAATGAGAGCCTGTGGTTTGAGCTGGAAAGCAAAACGCAGCTTCTTACCAGAAATCCTGTGTGTCATGCTCTTATTACATATTTAAATCATAGGAAACTTTTATCACTTTCAGTTGGTGGAGAAAAAAAAATGTTCATTTTAAAATACCCAAGAGATGTGGTCCGGGCAGTTTTGCATGAGGATATGAATAAGCATTTTATGGAAAGACACGAGTAGCAACTCTTCCCTCATCCTGCACATCCAGCATCCCTCATCGTTACTTAGGATTGCTGTTTGAAACTTCTGTTCCTGCAAACCAAGCTCTTGTAGTGTTAACCTCTTACACGGAGACACTTAAACCCTGGACTCCTCGCTTGCTCTCTTAACTAGACCAGAGGGACACTGTGAACGTGTCCCCTTGAAGAGGGGAACTCCCTGCTGCTGGCGGCATCTCAAGCATTTACTACAAGGGGAAAAGGGTGCACATCTGTGCTGTGATGGGGGCAGCAAGGACTGTAGCCAAGCCCAATTCTGCGTGCTCAGCCCTCCAACGTCGCAGATGTTCCTCATACCAACAACACAACACGCTCTGAGCACAGCAACAGGATGGCGCAAACTTGCCACAGCAGCCCTTAGGCGCTCTGAGCTCCAAGACTCGCTGTTTTTCTCCAACAATTGCTGAAATAGATCCAAATATATTATGAGAAGTGAAGTTGCATCAGTTTAAACAAATTGCTTTTAGGGTAAATGTTCATTTTTGCATCTAGGCTGGTTTGGAAAACATGTTTGTGTTGGTTTCTTTTTAAAGTGTGGTCCAGGGTGAAAAATAACTTTTTTGGTTATTGAATGAAAAAGCTCTTAGTATCAAGGGATAATTGTTTCCAATCCATGGAGGTCAGGGTTAACATTGAGTAATTCTTAGCTAGGCTAGTTAATGACTATGATATGCAAAGAATTTCTGTTTCCAAACCAATACAAGCCAAAAGTTCTCCTTAGCAGCATCATAAAATCACTGTGACGTCTCTCAGAGAAGAAAAGGGATAAAAGTACATATAGACTTTATTAGTTAAAAGTCTTTGCCTCTCATCATGATTTTCTTTTTATACTGGCTTGGAAGAAAGGCCACGACTGCCATTACCTGATCAGAAATTGCCCCATTTTAAAAATGTGGTGACAAAACTTTGTGAAGTTATTTTTGGGTATTGACCAAATCTTTGTTTATTGCTTTAAAGAGTGACCAGCCTGAGAAAGAGCCCACAGATGTTTAACTTACACTTCTGCTTTGCTGTGCCATTCCAACAGCTCCATGAAATACTCTTTTTGGTAGGGAAGTTGTGGATGCCCCATGCCTGGAGGTGTTCAAGGCCAGGCTGGATGGGGCTTTGAGCAGCCTGGTCTGGTGGGAGGTGTGGAACTAGATGAGCTTTAAGGTCCCTTTCAACCCAAACCATTCTGTGATTCTGTGATAAGCCATTTATTGTTTGTTCAAATGGCATTTTGCTTCACGGTCCTTCTTTCAGTTGCCACCAGTACTGATTATGTTAAAAAAACACAACAAAACAAAACTACCCCCGACCTGAGCAGTAATTCATCACCTCCACTGAGATGCTTGCCTTCTCCTCCGTCTCCTTAAGCCCCATCAAAGAGCTAAAAAGAAGAGCGTGGAGGAAAAAAGGCTATGAATCTGCCTTGTCCCAGAGTCTGTATGGTGTAGGACATGAGTGTTTGCTGGAGGTGGGATGACCAGAACCACAAAGGATGGAGCTGTAATGAGGAAATTCTTAAGCATGGTTGGGCATGGGCATTGAAATACCAGAAAAGATTTTGGAGATCTGGACCTACTCTCAGCTCTCATGGATGAAACGACAAGATGCAAAATGGCTGGACAGCGTGATTGATAGAAAAGTCATCCGTGGAACCTTGCAGTGAGGCATGCTGTGGGGTTTTTCTTGCATATGTTGTGCAAATGTGTATTTCACAGGTTTTTGTACAATCACAGAATCACAGAATCACAGAATCATAGGGTTGGAAGGGCCCTCTGGAGATCATCTAGTCCAACCCCCTGCCAGAGCAGGGACACCTTAGAGCAGGTTGCACAGGAACGCGTCCAGGCGGGTTTTGAATGTCTCCAGAGACGGAGACTCCACCACCTCCCTGGGCAGCCTGTGCCAGGGCTCTGCCACCCTCAAGGGAAAGAAGTTCCTCCTCATGTTTAGGTGGAACTTCCTATACTCAAGTTTGTGCCCAGAATAGGCAAGAAAACTTTGCCGTAGGGCAATGGAGGAAAGCAGAGACTGAACCCAACCCTGAGGAACCAGACACAAGGGAAGTATGTGAGCCCACTGTAGAAACACTGGCCTGATCCAACAGTAGTGGATAAGGACCTGTGGAGAGGGGAGATGGAACGTTCACTGCCTTTTTTGTTTTTTCTACTATACATGCACATTGAATAACAGCATTCAGTAATATTTCTAAGAGCTGTTTTAAGCTCTAACAGGAATGTACGGTGGAATGTGCTTTGCAGTTGTACCTTTCCTCATTTTGAACCTGAAGTGGTTGTGTGCAGATAATCACTGCCACCTTGGATTTACTTGGGAGTGACGAGGAATAGGTAAACATGTTTCTCAGGCCTATGCTGGGGCTGAATAGCTTGGGAAAGGAATAGGAATACGAAGGGTATTGGCTATAGCTCCATGGGTAATTGTCCACTGGGTGCAGAGACTGCTTTTGCTAACACTTTGCTCATTTGCTCCAGAGCAGTTTGTAACAGCTGAGTTTCATGCTAAAGAAGCAGTATGAGTCACAGTGAATTTCATTTTTCCCACCCTAAGAGAATTATAATTGTGCCCTGTTGTCACCTTGGAGCTCTTTCATGCCATCTGCAGAGGATCAGCCTGTTGGGGAACATCAGTACAGCCTCAGACAGGTTGCACAGTACCTGGATGAAAAAACAGGGAAAGAAGGTGTGAGTGCAGGAACAGGGCTTAAATGTTTTCAAGCTGGATGGTTATGGCAGATATGTTGCTCCTGAGGGTGAGTAACTCCTAGGGAAGAATACTGCAGGCAGCTGGGACATTTTTACAATCACACTGAAACGTCAAAGATCATGCATAAGGAAATGGTATCAGGATTGTCCCTGGGGGGAAGAAGGGCATTTCCATTCAAAGCAGGGAGGTATTTCAGAAGGAAAGGGGAGTTATCTATAAAGTCTGCACATCCCATGCTGAAAAAGAGCAAATTCCCTGGGCCAGGAACTCTTCCTCTGCTTCTCTCTTCTGTTCAGGCATAATATGACCTTCTTTTTTTCCTTCAGGATGGAGAGGGTCAGAGTTCCTAATTAAAGCAAAGCTTACTGCAATGTTTGGACTATACCACTGTATATTGTGAAAACTTTCTCTTTAAAATAACAACAGCCCAAAACTGCCATTGACATAGACATCTGATTGTTGGCAAAGGTTTATTTTATGCTCCAAAATTTATTTTGAATGCTCAGGTTTGTGGTTTTGTTTACTTTCAGTAAAAAGCATTTTTACTGTTTTGCTATTTTGCAGTAGTCCAACTTCTGCATAAAGGCTGTAGAGCGGTCTTCTCTTAAGGCTCAAAAATGTTTGCGAAGCGAGTTAGCTTCCTTTAAAGACCTTACTTTGTTTACCTTCCCCCTAGAAAGTCACCCTCTTTTAAAGGATGATGTGGTTTGGGCACTGTGGATACATAAAAAGTATAATTGTGTAATGCTGCAGGTCCTGTCCCTTCCTTCCCCTCTGGACCTGCTGTGGCATCTCAGGGTCTTGCTCTCATCCCACTGTGCCTGCAGATAGTGGTCACCAAGAGTATGCAATACCGACAACTAATGGAATGACAAAAATGAGAGATGGAAGTGTGAAAGTGGTGTGAATCATTGCCATGAGTTTATTTTTTATGTAGAGAAGCCCAGAAGAGATGTACTGAGAACGTCTGCGGCTTGCTGTAAAGTGCTGGCTTCACAAGCAAAGTGCTGCTTCCCTCTCCCCTTCACATAGAAAACGCTCAACACTAAGTGGAGGGAATACCACAATATACAGTAAATAAACTGCCTGCCCAATGTTGATCCCCCTCTCCCTGGTGCATAGAGAAAAATGGATTGGAAATATTTTTCTGCATAACAGACTTCAGTCTTTGATTTCCCAGTGGGATGAGAGAAGCAAAGTCCATGAGAAACAGAAAACAGTTCATGAGGTAAGCTGGGGTCAGTCAGGCTCCTCCAGCTCTATCACTGGTACTTGTGTGGATTCAGACACTGGTTAGAAGGTGAGAGAGCCTTCCAGGAATGGCTGTCCCAGAAGGACAGTTGACATATTTATTGGGAGAGGTTGACCCTGATCTCTAGGCATGATGTGTGGAGCAGGAGAGTGCTGTTGAAGAAAATTTTCTGTTTGTCTCCGCTCATTGCACTTTGGTTTGCATCATGGAGCAGTCTTGAAGTGTATGAGTTGGGCTCCTTTTAAGTGATACTAAGCTGCAAGAGCCTCAGATTAGTTGCAGGCACAAGTGGTCATTTGGTACCTGCGACCAGACCAGAGCTAGTCCTAAGTAAAGGAACCCTGAAGGGAGTATAGTGCAAATGTTGGGTCCTTAGGCCCAGCTCCTTCACTTTGCCAGATCACTCCCTAGGTTAGATATGGACAGTGTGGACTTCCCTCCTTGTCTATTATCTTTCCCTGTATCGGGCGCCAAGGCTGTCGCAGGGACCTGCAAGGCTGGAGGGTGACTCAGGGTTGACCCTGCTGGCATAGCACTCCCGGAGGTTGCTGTCCCTGTGGGAGAGGTGTGGTTGGGACTAGAAACTCAAAGAAGGGTGGAGGGAGGGTGTGTGGTTACGGCTTGACTTCTTACCGAAAGATTTTACTGGTGGATGCTGAGTAAGCTCATCACTTTAGTGACCCCATTTGCAGAGGGTAATGCCTAATTAAAGGGTCTTTTCCTTGCACTTGACTATTTTTTCCCTATCTATCCATGTCCTGGGGAAGGTCAACCAGGGAAGAACATAGAAACCAGGTGTAGAAGAACTTTAAATAGACACTGGTTTGGCAGACTGAGAAGCCTCAATCTCAATAATGAACATGTCTGTACTCTCTTTGTTTTTATTTTTGTTTGTTTGTTTTTGACCTGAAAGGTGTCAGAAAGCTTTATAATCTCTTTACATTATATTTTTTTCTTCTGGCATATATTTAACATTGAGGAAAAATGAACTCGTGAACTTGTAGCCTTCCAAGAGACCACAAACTGACAGGGGGGATTTTAATCTCTTTCACATCTTGTAGAGGACTGAATTATCTGGAGATAACAAACAAATGTGGGAGAAGGGAGTTGTAAGAACCGCAGGAATTCCTATTTGTTCCACCAAGAGCAGAGAAACTTCACTAAGTATCCAACTGTTTAAGCTGTAAGAGCTTCTACACTTTTCTTTCATAACATGGAGGTCAGACTCTCCACGAAGAGAAATTATTCGGCATCATATTGGATGCTGAAAAAAATGTACACAGTGCTGAAGAGAGCCACAGTCCCATTTATATGTGAAGAGTGAGCTCTTCTTTTTACGTATAAAAAAGGAAAAAGCATCTGTTGTTTTTCTACAATACTCATGTTAGCATGGAGGTTGCTGATATTCACAGTACTTAGAAATCACTTTCAAGAGTTCAGATTATCTCCAATACACTTAACAAAGACTTATTATAATGTCTCAAAAAAGGCTCATAAAACTTTGTGTGACAGCTTCTCATACAGTTAGAGAGCCTCAAATACAATCTGCTTTTCTGCTTGGATATTCTTCCACCAAAGATTCCCCTAGGAAGTTTCATTGCTTAATTTTGGCAAAGAGGATTAATTTTTTGTCTTTTCTGTTTGTCCTCTGAGAAATAGTGATACAAAAGCGTGATTTTCATTAAAATTATTCCATTGCAGTTGTCACACTTGATTGCACATTTCTGATCTTCTTTCACAACATACTTTACCGATTTCTTTGAAATTCCTTGTTTAGAAAACAATAACACTGGTAACAGTAAAAGAAAGACAAAAATCAAAGATTTAAACTCAATTGCAGGCTTAACTTGTATTTGATTTGAAGGGAGGAGTGGTACCTATGACTCACTAAGTTTTATGGCATATTTCACACAGTGATTTACAACCTATGGAAATTAGTATATCAGCCTTGTAATATTTTAGGGCTATATATGAAGAAGAGGGTTCTGTGTTTATGAAGGAACCTGATACTGCAAATAGAAGCCAACTCATGAATATTACTGTAGCATCACAGGCATAAATATTGTGAGCAGAGGAACACAACCTACAAAACATTTCTGCCAGGATCACATGCTGCTTTCTGTCAGCTAGTTATAGCTGTGCAGGCATGTACAGAGCACTGGGAGTTAATGCTATGATCTCCTTGCTAGTCTTCAGTGTTGTGGCTGCATCCTCTCCCCACTGATCTGGTTCTTGTGCGTGCAGGGATGTCCTTGCCTGCTTTGACCATAAAATATTTTGAAGAAACAAACAAACATCACTGCTATTTGTTTCTGCTTTCTTTTCTGTGACTACATGTATGTTCTGCAAATTGTGTCTTCTGTTGTGTCATCCAGAAAATCAAGTTAGTAAATAGGAGTCAACAGGGAAACTATTGATCTTATGTTTGATACCGAACAGATAGCTTAGTGCAGTTCAAGAGCTGCTTAAAGCTTCCTGGCAGGATATTACAATTTGAACTTTTGATACTACCATGAAGGTTGCATCATGTTGCAAATGGTAGAACTGTACACTGACAAAAAATATTTATGACTCTCTTAGGAAGACTTGCAATCAGGAATGTATTGTTATTGCTGAAATACTGGAGCTTAGTATTTGAGAATCTTTCCTTACTTAGAAATCAGCGAGTTTGGTGCCATGTTTATTGTTTGTAATGTTTCCTAAGGACTGAAAGAAGCAAATACTTATATAGGAGGTTTCCTAAAAAAAAATCAGATTTTTAATCAGCCACACACACAAAGAGATTCTTCTCATTCAGAAACAGAAACTTCTCCAGAGTGAACAGTTTCTCTAAAACAATGCAAATTGCAGTTATTTCTTGCAAGAAAGCTTGAAACTCCAAATGAATATATGGTTAACTTATTTTACGGCTATTGTCTCTATGTGATATTTTTTTTCTGCTTGGGAGTTCTTATTCAAGTAGTAATGCAAAAAAAAAAAAAGTAACAAAATACGTCTTTTCTGTCATGAGAGAAGTGACTGCAGAAGATGCTGCTAGTCAGAAACCATACTCGTTTTCATCATATGTTCAGAATTTTCCAGCAGAATTTTAGTCTATGTAAGGATTAATTATGTTTATGATACTTAAAAATGAATATGAAGCTTGTTTAACAAAAGAGGAATACAGTCTTCCTCTTTATGAATGGAAGACAGAATTCAAATGTAAGGACAAGATGTCTGCTTCTGGCTAGCAGCTACAATGGCAGGTTCTCTCTCATGGTCCATTTTGTCACCCTTCAGATTTCAAAAATAAGCTGGAATCTGAGAAATGGGACATAGTAAAAGCTTGACCTTGGCTTGAATAGTCAGATATCAACTAATACCAATGTTGCCTCTCAGGCAAGCTATGGAGCAGGGAATGAACACCCCAGCTAAAGACTGTGGTTCTCCAAAGAGTCCTTTAAACTGTAAATAATTCTGGGAAAAAACCCAGACTCTTTGAAGATCAGAGTGACAAAGAACCTAGAGCTTCTGCTAGAGCTTCTCTACTCTTTTTCTAACCAGCCTCCCATGCACCGCTCAGAGAGCTGGCATGTGGATGGAGTCCACCAGCTGGCTCAGTGCCAGAGACTTCATCAGCACTTCTTGCTTCAGATTCCACAAGGAATCTCCTGAGTTTCAAAAGAAACACATATATGCTCTTGATGGGCAAAAAAAAAAAGCTTTTCAGAATACAGAAAACACTAAAATTCCAACCTTTGTCCAGCAAAACCCATTTGTGTGTGCAGCAAATCCAGTGTGAGAAAAACTATGTCTATTTTCTAATATGATTGTACTGGTCTCTTTGGATGGAGTCATTTTAGTCCAACTTTTATAAAGTAAAAACATTCTGCTACACCAATAAACAGGAATGCTCCACAGCCTTTAGCAGTAATTGTTATATGATGTTATCTTTTTAATCCTAGTGTTAGCACTGGAACAGGATTTCCTTGAAGGAGCACTAAAAGCTATTCTTACTTGTTTAATGTGGTGTAATGTTGAGATTTTAAGCAATCACCATCATATCTAATTATACATTTGAGTCTTTTCATTAGTCTGAGAGATGTGGATATGAAGTTGCATCTTCGTTTGCTGTAAAGGAGTTGAATTTTACTTGAAATGTCGTACAGCCCTTTGGCAAAATATCATAATCACATTTACTTCTGGAATTAAGTATGTTAGTAGTAATGAAAATTGACTTTATGATTAGTCTAAGTAAGTTGATTCATAAATACCTGATTTAAATTTTGGGCTCTAAGCAACAGACTACTATTTACTGTCATTGTTGAAAACACTCTGATATTGCTGACTAGTACGTATTGACAAAATATGAATAGTACAGTTCTACATAAACAAATATTTTTCAACTCATTATTTACCTGATTCCCTTTGTCAGGCTGCATGATACAGTCCATGTTTTACTGGTTTTGTTAGATTCATTAAGTGCTATCTAGTGAAAGTAAATAAGTCATTTGACAGTCCCCATTGCTTATGTTTTCCTTCAACTTCTCCAGTGACAATTATTTGATTAGATGTAATTTTTACTGGTTATGAACTTTCAAATTTTGAGTTGTCAAGTTGAACATTATGTGGTTCTCAACAACTCTATGGAATACTCTGTTGTGCCTGCATATGCTGTCCTAATATAGATTTCACTTTAAAGATCTCATAGTAATACAGGGACGTCTGTGCCTGGTGAGAAGATTAGGAAATACTGCCTGATTTGCCTCTGTATCTGCCCCCCACACTCCCAACAAAGACTTCGCATCTAGATGCAGGCAAGCAGGCCAGAACTGAAGGGAACTGGAGGTTTTTACCTACAGAAGAAAAGGCAAGATTGTGGTAGGGAGAACAGTAGGCAATCAAGTGCTTGTGAATCGCTTTGTCAGCAGGTGCCCCTTATTCATCTTCGCATTTCTAATGTCTGTCTCAGAGAATCATATCTCCTCAGGATCTTCCCTAACGCTGCTTGCAAGGTGATGAGAATACATCTGACTTCTCCGAGCCCATCCAGGGCAGCATTTGCCCAACAATTTTTTTGAGACAGACCCACAGGGGTTGTTGCTGTGGATTCAGAGCAACGGCATCCTTTCCTGAGGCGTATCACACTGCTAGCTACCCTGCTTCTGTGATGTGGTATTTGTTTTAGTTTTGTAATAATCTGTTCCTATCAGGGGGTTAAAACCTTAGATAAAAACCTTTTAAAACTATTTCAGGAGAGCCTCTGCTTCCCCTGTTGTGCAATGTTGCTGCCTCCCCCAGAAATTTCCGGCAAGCTTGGTCTTTGCATGTATGGTGCCTATGTGTGAAATAAAGGAGCAAGAAAAGCCCTTAGGAGAGCCCTGAAATGCTCTCTTTTGAAAGGTCCTGAACTGCTCTATCTGTAGTCTCAGCATCCCACCCCCGCCGGCAGCACTGGTGGAGGGCATGCCCTCACTACCATGCTTAAATGAGACGCATTCAGTTCAAAATGACCTGCCCTCCTTGGCCACCCCGCTCCTTTGGCCGGGTGCTTTCTGCTGGTAGGGGTGGAGGTCACCCAGCCCCCGGCCCTTGGGTGGTTCAGAACAAGGAGGATCATTCTCCCACTCCTCGTGCTGACCTGTGTTTCTCAAGGACCAGGATGCACGGCGATTTACATTCCTAAGAAGCAAGTCATGTTTTTTTGAAACTAGGATGTGGGCTTCTCGCTTGGGAGCAATTTTAAGAAAAGGTCAAATTTGTGTAGCTTCTGAGAAAGGGGCAGCAGTTCACTGGGGACAACATAAGTGCAGCCGCTACTGATTCCCAGGCAAGTCCTGCACAGTGGCCAAAGGCTGCTCTGTGGCAGGCATTTGCACAAACTGGATGTAAAAATCAACCTCTTTGACTGTGTTTGTTCTGCCAGAAAATGCTCATATTTTAGGCATCTATTCTGCCCAGATCATTTAATCAAGTAGCTGTGCACTCTTAGAGATATCCTGATCCTTTTCCAGACTATCTATTTGACTTGCGACCTATCTTCCATGCTTAAGGGCAGTGAGCACATTTTAATGATAGTAAAATATATATTTGCAGGCCTACTTCTTCGCAGACAAAGCATATTGGTATTTAAATCTAACTGCAATAAAAAGGCATCACTTTTATTCAAGCAGTTTGAGTACATGTTGAAAACAACCATCTTCCTGCCACAAATTTTCTCCAATATCATCCAATGATTTAACAAACATCTCTTGTATTTGTCCTTCCATTGGTTTTCTAAGGTGCTAAACCAGATAAAACATTTATCACATTTCCAGGTTTCCAGTCATTTTGGATGTACCTACATTCTAGACTATCTTGTCCTGCTATGGTTGGTGAGAGTTCAATTCTTCACTCAGCAACCTAAAAAAGCTTAATCTTCTCTCTCAGTGCTACCAAATCTTGGTAGCCAGATCTTCTGTTTCAAATGTTTACTTAAATTCATGTGATTGATGAAACTTTCCACAAGATTTACATCTTGGAGATTTTTAACAGCAGTAATGCAGCAACAATTTTGTTTTGTTTTCATGCAGGCTGAGCTCACTGCCTAATTATTCTTGTTACAAAATACTCCAGAAGTTGTTCAAGTCATTTTCTAATCACCTCTTAGGGCTGGGAGTCCTTAACAAAACTTTAATTGCTCAAGCAGAAATTCTTTGACAAAGTGTTTCTTTAAAACACAAAAATGAGCAAGGTTAATCTTGTTTGAGTGCAGGCATTGTTCTGCATTTATCACACTTTGTTTTTTGTTTACCAAAGAGTTAAATGAAATGGCAAATGGTGCCCTGAACTGGCAGGAACATTTCCAGTTTGCCTACGGGCAGTGTATTCTGCCCAGCAACGTGTAGCCCGCTGGAAAAAAAAGATATGATTTTCTTCCAGAAGCACACAGTGACATTATTAGTGATATTCACATAGTTTTGCTGCCTGTGTAGCTTATTTCCTTATCAAAAAGCTCTTTCTATTCTTTCTACAAAAATAACTCTTTCAGTATGATGCAAAACACTATAGAAATTTAATTTATTTATATCAGTTTTTAACCAGCAGTTCTTTGACTACCCAATGGGCTGTGTTGGAAATTTGATGAAATGCTATGACTTACCGTATGAAGCCCAGCTAACTAGATGTAATATAATAGGCTCTGAAAATCAAACCTGGTTATAAGATTGTGGGTTCCTTTTAGCTTTACTCATTCAACAGCTGTTTGATCTCAGAAATGACTTCTGCTTCAGTATCCTTATGAACAGCTTGCGCACTCTTTTATACCCCTTCCTCAGGAGATGAAAAAAAAAAGCCATCAGGCATATCTTAAAAGCCATGATTCATTACTGGAATCTTACACGCTTTGCAGGAGTCTGCCTTTTCCAGATTTGATCTGTGAATCTGATCTGTGTAGGTGCTGAGCTAGTGGCATACTACTGTGTGTGCTTTGTCCAAGAATGAATGATAGGATGCTTCTGGAGGAAAGGCAGGATTATAAGTAAGTATGTAGATAACTAATTCTCATGCTGAAAAATCAAGAAAAATCACATTTTTGATGTAATCCCATGACATCTTAGCTGTTTCTTAGTGTAACATAATGTTATCTTATTTAGGTCAAAGTTGATGTGGCTGGTCTTCAGGGCATGTTTGTCTCTGTAAAGAAGGTGGCAGGGCGGACTTAGCGTGAGTGCAGGCAAGGGGCTCATGAACAAGAAGCCGATGTACGGTGCTGCAGCAAACAGGGAGAGGAGGAAACCTGATCTAATCCGTTTCAGCAGCTCCTATGTCAGCCGTGTTACAGTGGGGGTGGTATCCAAACCTGTAAGCTATGCTGGTGCTGCCTGGTGCAGCACCTACGGTATGTGAGTGTCTGCAACATGGAAATCTGGTTCCTGTACTTTTGGTTTGGCATTTTGTACGCACATTTCCAAATCCAAAGGTGCTGTGTATCCTGGTGAGGCACTGGGTGTGCAGGCTCTCTGTATTGTCACCTGACTCTCTCTGTACAGACAAAATTAGCATTTCTAGCTATTTCTTGTGGCACAGTAATGTAGATTCCCATGTCTCGCACGCCACTTCAGTCAGTTTGTCAGTAAATGCAAGGTCAGCTACAGCTCAAAATGTTGTAAGCCAAATTCTTAGTATACCATTATTTTGAATTTGCAAAAGGGATACTTAAACCAGAAACGTACTCCAAATATATGCTAATGAAGACTGACTATTCTCCATAGTCTAATATCTGTTGCAGGTTTTACTTTATAGGATTGTTGATGTCAAACACACCTAAAAATTTTAGTCTGAAAATCTGAAACTAATTAAGGTATAGTTCAATAGCCAATATTTCATATCTTCATTATGTTACTGTTTGAACTCACACCATATATGAAGCTTTTTCTGTGAAGAACTTTACCACTTTATGCATCTGTTAAAAGATTTAGAATGGAAAAAGTCAAGGTGTGTCTTGTGTGAAAAAAGCCCAATAATAAATTCCTGCTGCTTCAGCACATTATTTTAACAAATATATTGAGTGGAAAGACTGGCTGAAGATTTAACATGCTACTTAAATTCTTACCACCATTATTCTCTGAACTTTAAAATAAAAGCAATGCAATATGTATGGATGGATTTTGAAATATCTGTTGTTGGTTCAGGTGTTCAAATTAATCTCTCCCTTCAATCAAAGCTTGGCACTTAATCCAAACTTCCAAACATCAGCTAGAAGAGTTTTTTCTCTGCTTTTAAAAAAAGTATATATATTTTTTGTCACATCACAAAACACTTCACATGACACAAATATAACTTGTTTCACTTTGCCCTAGGGCAATTTCCATTCTGTAGTAAAAGTTACTTTATTATGAGAAAAGCACAGTGAAAATTGTTATTCGGCTGAAATACTGAAGTGATGCGTGGATTCCCAGCACAAGGTTAGTGACTTTCAAGGCAATAATCATATTTCTTTAAGAACCTCCCTTATAAAATAACTGCAAATAGACCTGTGTAAGATACGCTACAACAGGGTGACTACAGAGCCTAGAAAGGAGGGGACAGTACTCATCATGGGCTTAGACTGTAAGAAAAGAGTATTTTTGAAGAACCTCTTGTATGTACACTTAAGCTTCCCACTGACAGTGAGGACTGACCTGGTTCAAATTCAGGTTCCCGTTGTGATACTGCCATTGCCACTTCTGGGGGGAGGCTTTGCAGAGCGCTGCTTGCACAGGGTAAGTAATTCCCGTCCAAAAGCCCAGAGGCTGGCCAAGTAAATCCGAAATTTAAACAGTGAGGTCAGAATGGCTTGACTCAATGGACTCGAAATTGAAGCTTGGCAGGAAACTGTTTTTCCGTCCCGCAACCCTTTTATTTTTAAATATTTCAACATATTCCTTTTCTACAGTGGGATGAAACCAAGACCATTTGAAGCTTTTTTGAGAAAAAGAGAGAGAGGAAAACACTTCTCTCCCTGCCTGTTGTTAAATCTCCTGCTTATGTGTCCTCTGCCTGTAGGATGTTTCTTTCTTATCCTTTGGACATGGTCATGCCTGGAGAAGGGCAGCTACGTCTTCAGGAAAAACAAAGATTTGTTCCACCCCTTCGCTGCAGCAAAAATCAATTTCTCACCTTTCATGTCTGCTGGACAGAAAACTCCCAGCTCCCAGGAGTAATCTCTGTGTACTTACCATGCTCCAGTTCCTAACTGAACCTGGACACAAATGTGAGCCTGTCCCCCTTACAAATAACTGGCTTTTGTTTCCGTCAGGTCTTTAGAGATTCAGTCTGTGTGTGGGAAATACAAAATTTTGCTAATTTGGCTTTAATATTTGGTATTCAATTCACATCAGCCTGTTTAATATGCCAGGGC
>VXBO01007698.1:106682-120845 GCA_013400135.1 Rhinoptilus africanus | reverse complement strand
TTTTTTAAACCCTGACTGTTTCTAAGGTCTTCTAAGGCTTGTTTGTTGACAAAGATTTTCCTTTGTTCTCCATCTTAAACAACCGAAAACAAAGACCTCTTGTGTCCTTTAGGGAACCTATTCTCCTCGAAATGCAAAACAGTTGTGGGAGTCCAGTTTCTGCAGACTTCCTAAGTGGTTTAAAACAACCCCAAACATTATGGTCCTGGATATGCTTTTTCTACATGGTAGAAGCAGGGAAGGTGTTATTATTGCAGACAATTTAAAACCATAACAAAATGTGGGCTCCAGTTTAATTTGAGAACGGAAAGTGAATGGTATTGTAAAGTTAATGTTTATAGGGAAGAATGCTTTTCCTTTTCAGCCTTTTTCTTAAGTCTGAAATTTGTAAGAGGAAGTTCAAAGAGGATATACACATTAGTTCCTACTTGGTTATTTTCCATATGTGAGGTCAGTAGATTTCAGCGGATTAGTTCAGGTTCCTGAACAGCTGAAAAGTTTTGAAATCACCTTCCTGAGGTTTTGAAGTGGGGTATTACAGTATGCAAAGAAAAAGATCAGTTTGAGCAGGCTTCCTGCATTGCCTGTTTACTCAGAAAGGCAGAGTAGAGTAGTCTGAAATGGGAGATGAGTGCAATCAAAGCCATTTACACATGTCTAAAGGACATCCATTATGGCAATGATTTAAAACTCATCAGGGTTTTTAATAACCAGCATAACGTTCAATAGCTTTGAGACAGTACCTCCTTCTACACTGCTGATTATAGTTGAAACCTTTTGGGAGAGGCTGGTTTGTTGTTTTAGGGCAATTTTCAGTATCTGAAAAAAAGGCTCTCTTGAGTGGAACCTGGTTTTGTAAAAACACCAACAGGCAGTATCTTCCCTGACAGGCAACAGTAATTAATCTAATGTGAAGCTGCAAAGCAGTTTTCTCACAAACACTTGGTTCACATTTCTAGAATCAGAAAGATTCACCATTTGGGTTCAAGTATGCTTTTCCTAGCTTCAGTTTAAAAGTGAACAGAAGTGAAAGGTCCTGATTTAATATTTACATTGATTTATCTCAAAATCCATAAGCAGACTTTCCCAAAGATTTGAAATTAAAAAGCAAACCTAATACAGAAGGCAGGTGCAGAGAAAGATGACGACATGGCAGTGAATCCAATTTCACCAGTAATTTCTTACAGAAAATACAGAATTACACTTCTTCTACATGGATGCAATGGAGATTGTCTCTGAGTAGTCAAGGTAGTCTCAAGGTAGTCTCTGAGTTAATGTATGAAAGAGTTAATTTCAAAATAATTAATCTGAACCTTTTTGAAGATGCTGAGGATAGCAAAAGTTCTGGGGATGTGTTCTGCAAATCAGGCGTTTCCCACTGTTGGAAATATTTTTGAACTAACCTGCAGAGGAAAAGGTGAGGTTTGAAAGGTGCAATTTGGGTTTGAAATAGCTTTGAGTGCTGAACAGTGTCTGGTTCTGCTCCAGGAAAAATAGATGCTGAGTAGCCTCAGTTACCAGCAGTTGGTTGGGAGCACTATGTTTATTATCTTGCTTTAAGGCTTGCAAATCCCAATCTCCTTTGCAGTTTTCTCCTGCACATTATTCTGTTTCTTCTGAGTAATTTTTTGATGTCCAGTGTACTGGTATACCGCACTATATGCTGAATGTTTGCAGAAAGAAATGTACTCAGCCTTTAATTTTCTATGATCTTATAATTACTTTATTTGTCAATATATAAACAAAGGGAAGGAAATTTAAAAATCCTTTTGACCTTCCATTTCAAAACAGCAACACCCCTCCATATACCCAATTTGAAACCAGTGAGTCTACCCAAGGGCTTACTGTTAAACCTGAGCTGAGAATCTTTCTGGATCAGGGTTTAGCTATGACAGCAGGAATGGCCTTTTCCTCTGGCAAGACAACTTTCTTTATGACCAGCTCTGCAAATTTTCCACCTGCACAGAAGTCCCACCTGATGTTCACTGCCTCCACAGCACAACTCCTTGGAACCTACACATAAGGTATGGCTAGGGACAGGGTTAACCTTTTAAATGTCATTAATATACAGGTTTATGCATGCCTATGAGCAGTTACATACAAGATGTACTTGAGCATCATAAGGAATTTTATAAATAATTCAAAAGTCGTACTCATATCAGAGTTTGTATTATTGGTATTACATGTGCATAGGCAGTTTCATGTGATCCCTAGGCTGTTCTGTGGTAATAAATCATGAATTATTAATTGCACAAACGTAGAATCCTAAAGGGCCATTTTAAAGAGCTCTTGATTTATTTAAATATCTTGCTAGCAAGAGTACAAATGTACAGAGTATAGAAAGCAGAGGGCAGAAATCCACATGTACCTCATTCAGAGGGAAAATAGAAGTTTATTCCATGTCTTCAAAGGATAAAATGTATCCCAAAAATTCTGCATTCTTTTATGATCATGTAGTTCATTAAACAGTGGACAGTTTATGTCTTTTGGAGGAGCCTTAAGTCTTAATAAAATCTCAGCAGTTTTACTTCAGTGTCAGATTGACCAGCCCTTTCTCGTGCTGGTTTTACTTGCATTGTTTCCAGGGACACTGCTAAAGTCAGGATCGATTCTGGAAATTAAACTAAGAGGTGACAGTGACACTGTGTTTTGCCTTTTTTTCCTTTTTGTCCTGTTCCTCAATGACTGCTGCTGAAACACTCTCAGCACACAGGGGAAAAGGAGTTTCCTTGCAACAGCCCTGCCAGTGTGAAAGATATTGCAAAGGCAAATATAGGAGATCATGGGTAGCATTTACCTTCTGCGTTTATGTTATAAGCTGCTCTCCCAGGCTCGACATGCCTTCAGTGGAGTGAGAAGAGCTCCTTCAGGTAGCGATTCACAGCACCTATGCTAAGACTGTGCTTTATGAAGCTTTCCTTAAGTTCTTGTTCCTCCTGCAGGAGGAGCCTTTTAGTTTCTGGGGAGAATGGTGATGATTGTCACACTGTCCTAACTTCTGTCCGCTTTCTTCCAGCAAAGGAAGTGTTAGGTGACAAAGCGATCAGGAGCATAGAGCAGGCTGAAGTCTGGAACAATTCAGTGTTGCTTCTTGCAGTGTTTTCCACAATCAGTTTTGGATCAGGCCGTGAAACCAGATAAAACCTGCAGGCGATCATGGGGTTTTGTCTTTGCTCAAGCAACATTTGAATTGGCTTCACTCACTGAGGGATTAGGCAGTCAAGTTCCCAACATATGTATTTGGAAACTATTATTTGAGGTTAAGAAATTAATGCAGAATATCTAAACCAAAAGAAATAAATTTTCAGGTCAGCATAGAAGATGTTAAAGAAATTTTCTTCTTAGTTCCCAGCTTCATCTGTACAAATGTCACATCATTGGACCAGACAGCAGTTTGGCACAAAATATCACAAAACTGTTTTTTTAAAAGTGTACTGTATCTCCACAGTTTCCATTCTCTTCCTGGAAGCAAACAGGTTTTTTTGTGTCATTACTGTCATCAGCAGAAATGGCACCGGGCTGCAAGACTTTATAAACTATTCTCATTGACTGGGTTTTGTCAGTTCAACAGCTGTCTCCCAGCCCTGCTCTCCTTACCAACGTCAGTGCTCCCGTCACTCCAGTCTTCAAAGAAAGGTAAAGATATCTTTTTCCTAAACAAGTTTTCGTTTTCAGGGGATAAGTGTGTGCATAGGATTTTGTCCAATTCAAATCAAGGTTTCACCTTGCATAGGCTTGTCTCATCTGTATAAACTCAGGTGTCATGGAGGGAGAAAAAAAAAGTACCTTATGGAATATATCTTACGAGAACAGGACATCTCCCAGCATAAAAGAGTTTTTGAAATATGTTTGTTATTTTTCCCAAAACTTCTTCATAGTGTCAACAAAGAAAGGCAAGTTCAGAAGAGATACTCACAAAACTTATAGCTCGCTGTGTTCTTAATAGTGCATTGAAAAGAATAAGGCTACCGGGCTAAGTTATTCAGAATAAAACATTCCTGGACAGAGTAAGTTAGAAAGACTGATAGTTAAAGTTGTGCCACTCAGCTATGCGCTACTCTAAAATGTTACTCTGTTTTCCTTGGAACATGCTTTGCGACACTGGTGATGTATGATTATTAGAAGAAGATTTGACATTTCTCTTTCCACACAGTTGTGTTTGATTCCAACAACAGAAATAGTCATAGTCTGAGCACATTTTGAACATTTTTCATGAAAAGAAAAGCTAGATAAATTGTGCGCAATTATCCTATCTAATACAAAGGTAACAGGCCAGCCTCTCCTCCAGGTGTAATAAATGTTACATGCCTTTATTTCTAAACAGAGGATTGTCTACATTAACCTAAAAGACTTCCTCCTTCTGATGCAAATGCTGAATGTTTATGCACAACCAAACCAGAATTCTCCTAAGAGTGAATTTGTGGGGTTTTTCCCCCTGCATCTGAAATGAAATCACTGTAATGTAGAGCTGTACTGTGATTATCTGTTATGTTGAAAGCAAATGCTTAATCTAAATAAATTTTTCCTATAGTTTTTTTAAATGAAATCTGTTTGTGGGGAATCCAAATCCAGAAAGAATTCACTGTTTAGTGAAAATAGACACTTTTAGTATACTCCTTTCTTCATAAAACTCACTGCAGGTATTAAAATTTTGCCATCTGTCTGCATTACCAACGTGCATTAAATACTTCCTGCCTGTACTTAAAATGTAATGTTGTTTTTAAATGTCTACAACTTGTAAATCTTAAGTTATTATGTCAGTTTCAAATATTTCTAATTGTTTTATAGTTTTTAGATGCTTTACACAACCACTCAGTTATGTACATGTGAATTATGTTTACATGATCTAGTCACTCCATGTACAGACCATTTTAGTCGGAAAATTCTTAAATTCTTCCCACTGGCAAATAAATACTGTCTTCTATGTTATTTCTTTATAAGTTTTACTTTTTCAAATGTTTAACTACTGTGTATGGCAATAATATAAACCATCAATCACTTATCACAAATATTAATGGAAAATCTGATCCTCCACTGAGCTGTATTTTGTCAGCAACTTTGGTAAATGTTAAATTTTGTTTTCTTAACTGTAGCCAGGAAAATTAACAACCACTTTAGAAACTCATTTGGAAGANTTTTTTTTGGTTAAATTTCAGACATTGTAATTAGTTACTGATTAAACACTGCTATACTACTCCTGTGGACATTTACTATTTCAAACAAGCTAGAGAAACACAAATAATTAATTTTAATTAAAAAGTTAGGTTGACATCTCCCTGTACCTGAGGCCAGAACACATTAAAGTACAGATATCTGCCAGTACTGATTTTAACTATGATTAGTTTTGATTTTTTCTGTTCTCAGGGGTAGATACACATATGAACTAGGGGCAAATACTGTGGTTTGCATTCATACTGTTCAGCATGTGCGTCCAGCTAATGATTTTACAGCTCTTGGTTAGATCTTGGGAAGTCTTCTCCTTGCATGATATCCTTATGCACAAAAGTAGGCTCTCAAAGCCAGTGGAGCACTTGCATGCATAAAAATTTTTGGTAGCTTGCTTAAGGGGGAATGTAAGGACTAGCTCCAGCCTAGATAAATGCAGTAGCTTCAGTTTAAGAGATCATTCTTTGGCTGACTTTTAGGTAAACGTGATCGACTGTACTTGTTTTCTTCCTAAGGATGCTGAATTCTTCACCAAGAAGCTTGAAGAGTATATTTTGGTCTTTAAGGCAATGGTAGCTTGCAGAGCCCATAGCCCAGCCCCTTGACTGCTTGAAATCTGTTAAGGGCAGTGGTGCTTTACTCGGAATAAGGGCAGCTGCTGTCTTCTTTTCTCTGTCAAAAGTTGCTTGAAGAATGGTGCACCTGTGACTAACTGCTGTTGATGGATCTATCTGCTGGAAAGCTACGGGTGAGCGCTGAGCAAGAGACATCTATTCTAGCTTCTGAGGAGAACCACCTGGATGAATTGCATCATACTTTAAAGGTACTGCTTGCGCAAGGGCATGATTACACTTCAGCCGTGTTTGCTGGAGAAACTACTTTCTCCCTGCTCTGACCCGCTCCTTCCCCCTCCTGTTGCAGATAGTTGTTGCCTTCCATCCTCTCTGCTGGTAGCAACTCTGTAATGTTGCATTCAAAATGTGTGAGTTTAGCAGAAGACTCGCCATTTAAAGTACTTCAGTCTGACCCTGATTTTCTGCCTCTAGTCTCTCCAGCTGGAGAGGGCTACCAGCTCCCTCAGTGAATGTTCCCACCTCAGTGGTGGTGTTTTGTCAAGATCTTGCTTCTCATTAATCTCTGGAAAGATATGGACTGTAGTCACAAGTTTTTGTTCGACCAAAATTGGCAATTTTTACCGAATGGCTGGCACCTCATTTTTAGGTTTGACTGGAAATAGAAAGCAAATGAAATTTGTCAGCTTTATAATGGAAGTGTTACAATTAGTGTAACTAGACAACCATTTATTAAAATAGATTCAGAATCTTGGATGTGTATTATTTATGTTATTTATAGACTTAAAGTATTGACCAGTTACCGCTGTCCTTGGAGAATCTAAAATATACAAAGCTTTTAAAGAGCTGTCATGGTTCTCCCTACAGGTAGCTGCATTTCAGGTGAGAAATTTTTTGGGACAAGGACTTGACTTTTGTTACACGTGTTTGTGGCTGTGCAAACAACGTGCCATAATTTAATTCATCTGTTTGGTGGAGTGCTTTTGAAAGCCCTTGTGAAGTGCCTTATTAGTACAAGATGATCTGTTTTTATGGCTTCAGTGATGTTTATTTTGCTGTGCAGGGGCTGCGTGACATAAGGGATGTCACAGGTTCCCTTGCAGCTTTGTGAATCCCTAGCACTAGCTACTTCTTTAGGACCCTTATGACAGAAATAGGGGATAAAATAAAGAGCTCCTTCTGGCTGGAATTTAATTAATAACATTAAACATATGAATAGTTCCCTTGAAGTCTATGTAAATACTATCTGCTTTTAACATGCTTAATTACCTCACTAAAATAGTTACTTTACTAAATCTATTACTGTAATAATTCTACGTATCAGGAATACAAAGAAGAGTGAAGGTGCCCTTTAAATGGATCATGTAGCACCACTACATGTGGAAAAGACAGGGGAAACAGCCAGACTGAAAATCTAGCCAAAGAAAAAACATTCCTACGTTGATGTGTGGTAAGTGTTAGCTGAATATTCAGCACCTCACAGGATCAGGCCTTGTATGCTTAAATTGCTGTACAAACCCATGGTAATAGATACTTAAATAATAAAGTGAAAAGGGAGATAGGAAAGTTGGGTGGGAACAAAACTAACTCAGTGTGTTAGAAAGATTATTGTTTGAGTTCCTAGTATCTAACATCTGGATTTGCAGTGCGGCAACTGAATTCAGCAGCAGTGTTATCCTGGCCAGTTAGTTGGTGGGAATGTCAACCTGAGCAACAACACGGTGGTATGTGCAACTCAGGTCAGACACGTCTCTGATTTCTGACCAGTTTTTCCCTTGGGTGGTGTTTATTTTCTTCCCAGAAAATATGGTAATATTTGGGTTTATTCAATCTCATGGCAGTCTTGGACTGCTATTCTAATGCCTTTTGTTGAACCTGACCCACATGTTATCCCTTCGTGTAAATAACTAACCCATTTAGACCTAAACCCTCAGCTTAAGGCTGAGGGAGGTGGACTGAAGGAAAACAATATGTCCTCACTTGGAATGGAGCACAGAACAAAAGTTCTTTGACCTTTAAGCGGCCCTTGCCTGCAATTTAAGAAATACTAAGTAGCATTGTCTCTGTTTGGAGGATGCACACACGACTTGTCTCCAATTTCTTCCTTTCCAGGGTCAAGTGAGGAGAACCAGCATGTGTCAATGAGCAGAAGGCTGGTGGGACATGTGGAGCTTGGTCTTCTCTCCCATTCTGAAACATCATGCCTTACATGACAGCAGTGATACCACTCATGTTTTTCTAACATTTTTCTAACACGTAGGCTCATAAGATGGCAGAAAGTGAGTGTAAATCTTCATTTAATTCCTGTAGGTTGTTGCTCACATCTGTCTTTGATAGGTAAGGACTACTGTTAGTGTAGCCCTCACACATGGGTAGCCATGGAAAAAAACACCCCATCTGGCAGTTTAGGGACAAACTAGAAAACAAGAGACTTGGTTGGAACAATCTACAGGAAATTTATTTATCCTCTGACAGAAATACAATCTTTGTAGAGGGGATGGACGACAGGTATTGCAGTTTGTGTTCTTTCAGCGAGAGACACTTTTTTCCCCCAGAAACTTACAAAGAACCTGTATCACAGGTAGGACTTATTTTATATCAGATACAAAAAACCCCCACACATTACAACCATCTTGCAGGTAAACTTTCCTCCCTGTTACAAACTGTAACTTTTATCAGGCCATAAATAATGTATCTTGGAGACAGCAGGCCAAAGTGGTAATATTACTTCTACTTTTGTGGTGATGCCTGGAAGCCCCAGACATAATTTAAGGCTTTTTGGCCTAGATGCAATACATGTACACAATAGGAAGAAGATTTCTCTCCCTACCTAATCACCTTTTTACCAACTTCCTAACAACAACATTCCATCAGAAGGCAACCAGATTTGTGTGCTTGTTCTGCCTCTATCTGCATGTTAAATGGTGTGAGAAATTGCCAGGTGGTGATAAACGCACTTCACCTAATGCGCTTTTATTACATTAATGCTATTCAGATATTTTAGGAACTAATAATATTAACTCCCAGATAATCGTGAATCATATGATTCTTGCTTATTTTATTCTAAAGCCGAAACTATTCTTACAATTCTTTATGAAAAGGTGATATAAACATCTCTTTATGGTTTCTCGTACTCCCTTTGCAAGAGTAAAATGTTTTAAATAATCATAACAATCTGAATTATTTAATCATAAAGAATGAGGTAAATATAAATGTTTAATATCTAGATTACTAGTATAGCTGTACATGTTACCAGAAGCATGTCCTCCTGAATTTAAGTAAGATGTTTTGGAAGGTTTACCACTGAACCCTTCTGAGTTGGCACAGACCTTTGAAAACAGCGGACCACTGGCCTGATGAAACATACTGCCACTGACTTGGGGTAGCAAGTCACGTCTATGCCTAGTCATACCAAATGGAGTCATGACAGAGATTTTGAGAAAATTAAGCTCATCATGGAAGAAAGAATGCTTTTAATGTATATGACAGAAGTCTAATATATAAATATAAGACAGAAATATAAAGAGCCCTGTGGATTATATGTAAATTTAAATGTAATAGCCGCTGCACTACAACTGGGATGAAAGATTTTGCCCAAATAGCATGAGAATAGATGGTATTGATGTGAAGTGTGCAGCACATTAAAATGTATGCTTCTGCAAATTGCGGTCAGATTCTTCGTATAAGGGCAAATTTGATAGGTGAATGTCTTTCACCGCTGGCAATCAATAAGAATTAAGGAAAGCTAGGCATAAACCAGGTGTCACTATTTTGGTTTTGTGCTCAGATCAAGATTGCAGAGCCTGATGTAATTTGTCATCATCCCAGTGATTTCAGAGAAATTCTGGATCTCATAAGGAGTGGAAGTGTCCTTGTTGGTTTCCTTTAATATTATCTGCATGTGAATCAGCTTCTGAATGTTGCATGTTCCATACGGAAACCAATTTAATCTATCGGCCATTAAATGTCCTCAAATACATATAAAGATACATCTTGAATATATTAGTTCATCTGCATGGAAGCAGGTGACTGTTGAAAAAAAAAGCCATAGGAAGAAATCTTGTATATAGCATTAGATTCCTTAAAAATGTAAAGCACAATAGTGAGACCTGGGTTCTCTCTGTTTGGAGTGCATTTTCTTTTCAGATCACAACAATCTTCTAATTTTATTTGATAAAATGTTATACACTGAAGTGGTGTATTTGAAGTCATACAGACCTTTAAGCAAAGTGAAAACTTCAATTAACAGTCAGGTGCTTTATACTTGAAACCTGAATTTGGACATGGTATTTGGAAATGCTGGGATTTTCCTCCAGTGTAAACATATGAAAAACCTGATGCCTGACATTTACTGTTTCATGCTTATAAACATTTAAAAAACACGGTCAGATGGCAAATTTGGGATGGAGGGGGAAGATGAAGACCTTTTGCTGTTTTTAGGGTTTTTCTGCTGTTAAAAGTACTTTGCTCAGTGAGGGAGCAGTTTCGTTTTGTTGCAAAGGAAAGTGAAGTCCCAGCCAAAATGTGCTAAGGTCACATCTGCTGGGTGAGCATGCAGAGCAAACAGTGGTGCTTTGGTTTTGCAATCTCAACCCACCTTGCAGCCTCAAATATTCTTTGGTTTTCACTCCTTCTCCAAACCCTCTCATTTCTGCCGTGGCAGGCCAGCCTCTGCTTTCCTTGAAGTGCATCAGCCATCCGTCACGTTGCCTGCCTTCAAGAGGAAAGCTGCTTGCTCTGCAAAATGACCATCTGCAGCAGGGGACCTTTGGGATCTGGCTTACCTGTTTTCTTCAGCCTGGCTGCTGAGGCCACCCTGGCCACCGAGGGTGGCTCTTATGACACTGGGGACTGGGGAGACAGCCCAGACAGGCAGTGGGGAGGTAGGGGCCGTGTCCTGCCTCAGCCCTGGGGAGTTCCTCTGGGCTGACCAGGACCCTCATGGCTCTTGACACCCACGTTTTCTTGGTTTTCCACCAAGGGAATTGCCCTGTATGGGAGCAGAGAGATGGGGGTGGAGTAATGTTTACAGAAAGCAGCCTGCCGAGAGGTTGTGAATGTGCTGTGAAAGAGGGGAGAAAAACATCTGACATCATGGTAATCAAAGTGTCCTCTCAGTCAAGAAAAATAGCAAGTACCAGAAGCAAGTGGCATGGCAGAAGAGGCTTTTCTAGAAACTTCTGCCCTGTGGATACAATGGCCAAACCCAATGCTCAGCCCTCCAGACCCCAGGGGACAGGTTTTCCACATGGGCAGCGGTGGCCACCAAGTTCCCTGGTAACGTGTCTAGGCGGAACAGAGCCTGAAGTGTACTTTTGGAAAGACTGTTCTTTAGGTTTGAAATAATCACTCTGGGTTCATATTCTCCAGATGCTGATTTATGTCCCCAAAGTAGATTTTGCCAAGCATGGTGCTGTTGAGCCTAGAATGATTTGGGTGTCTGAGTCAGCGTACTTAAAGCTAGCCTGTGCTAGCTGTGCTAGCTGTGCCTTCTGTACTGTGCTAGAGTATGAAGTACAGATAATCCTGAACATGCAGCTGGGCAAGGTGGAGAGGAGTCACACCATCGTTTGCGGCTTAAGCCTCTGCTATTTATGCAGACTGGCTTTATGTGTGCGACGTTAAAAGCCTTAAGTGACACCTCCCTGCACCCCTGAGGCTAAAGTTTGATTAGGTAACTTGCAGGTTCTTTTTACAGAGAAACATATTTTCCATTTTTATAACTGTGGGCCTAGAAGTTGCTCTAAAGTTAACTTGCACAAATGCATCTTTTAATATGTTTTCTTTTCCATTATGACAGTTCTGGTGAGGTGGAGGGTTATAAGGCATGACAAATGCCTACTATTTGCAAATTCCAGAAAAAGCAAAAGGCACTATGTGACTGTTTGATAGACTTGGCAAGTACCTGGGGACAAATATCAGCAACATGCTCACAAATAAATACGTCCAACATTTCCAGAAAAACTTTTTGGTTTTCTCAAATGAAAGATGTGGTTTAGCCATNAGGAGAAAAGATAAAAGTACATACTGAAGCAACTTATTTAGTTTTAGGGGGGCATCTCTTTCTAGGATGCCTTAATGATGTCCCATCTCAAATTTTTTAAAGGGTTCCTGCTTAAGTAAATGAATGAATTTTTTTTAGGCACCTAAGCAAAATGATCTTAATTTCAAAATGCAGATGAGTGCTGAAATACTTTTAAATCTGGGGTAATTATTCCCTGCAAATAAACTTGTGAGGTGAGCTCTCATGAACACATTTCCAAATGTTCTGGAAATGGTTGTTTAATCAGTCAGGTCTTGGAGGCTGGGGAACTCAGGGAAAAGCTAAAAGGGTTAGCCATAATATGCATCATCTATTTGTTCCTCTACCCCTACGAAATTTTCATAATTCTTTTAATTGTTCAGATATTGGTAAGCAGTAGAGGGGCAGAGGGCCCTTCTAAAAAAGAACATGTGAAACTTGGGATAATTACAATGACAGCAGTTTGTTGTCATATTAAGATGCTTGTCTGTTTCTGCTCTACTTTGTTTCACTAAAAATGAATTTAAGTGGAATATCTCCAAACTGTACTGCTAAGTTTCAAGAACTTTCAAGTTGTCTTACTTTATGCAAAAAAATTATACCTGTTTGTTCTGTCTGCTTGTTTTATGAGTGCTTTGCCCTCTGGACTTGCTTTGTTTTTACTAGTTGCTGAAATTTATTTAGAGACTGATTTTTTGTGTTCCTGACTCATACAAAGTTGAAGAAACAACAAACTAGTTTTAAAAGACATTATAAGAATTTTGCTAACGTGAAGAATGAAGTCTTTTCTGTTAACTTGATAGTGAAACTGATTGGAGGAGTTCTCCATTCTGTTTTATTTGGCCTAAGAAAATAGCAAGCTATGTACTACAGATGATCTAAAGATTGAGATCAATCTCTGTTTGCCTGATTGGAAAATACATTCGTTTCTCTTTACATCCTGTGTAGGGTAAAAAATGTATCTTTGCTTTGCAATAGTTCTCCTCACTGTTATTATTAATAAAGGATATTGCTCTGTTTCCCGGCAATAGATGCTATTGGACTAAGGCCTAGATCCACAAAAGGCCTTAGATGCTGATGTGGGATTTAGGTGACTAAACCCAACAGTTAGATCCTCAAAATCCCTATTCAGCTGTTTCCTAATCCTTTAGGTGCCTAAAATCTGTAGGAGCCAAAGGTACTAACATCAGACTTCCCAATACCTATGTCTCTGTTTACTTGGAAGTTCATTAGATGGTGTTTATCTCCTTTCTGGTCGTTCAGGCATTTTCAGAGCATGTTTGCAGCCTTCAGCCCTGCAAAATGCAGCAGCTTCTTTCTCCCAGAGTGGTAAAGTGCTCCTTATGCAGTAATTCAGAGGTTACATTCGGGGAGGAGAGAGTGGAAGAGGACCAGGTTCAATCCATCCTCTTCTTGCTGGGCCTCAGCTCTGCATCTCGTTCCCCCCAGGACAATGTCTTATCCAGCACTCTTGTTGTAACAATTCTGGCCCTGTGCTTGTCTACTTACTAACCTATAGAGTGCCCTCTTCCAGCTACATCATGAAAGAGAAGCCTGAGCCTGAGTTAATTATTTGAGAAGGATATAGCTGCCTCTTATGGCTCCTTCAGGAAAAGTCTAGGACTCTTAAAAGCTGTGGTGGACAGAAGAACCACCTTGTCAGACATGGGTGAGTCACTTGAAAGATTCTAGGTCATTGTGGATACAAATANGTTGCTCTAAAGTTAACTTGCACAAATGCATCTTTTAATATGTTTTCTTTTCCATTATGACAGTTCTGGTGAGGTGGAGGGTTATAAGGCATGACAAATGCCTACTATTTGCAAATTCCAGAAAAAGCAAAAGGCACTATGTGACTGTTTGATAGACTTGGCAAGTACCTGGGGACAAATATCAGCAACATGCTCACAAATAAATACGTCCAACATTTCCAGAAAAACTTTTTGGTTTTCTCAAATGAAAGATGTGGTTTAGCCATAGAGAAACAAAGACCACAGTATAGTTTAGGGATGGGGAGTTCTGTATACAGCCAGTGAAACAGAACCAAGTCCACAAAGTTTATCAGCTAGTCTGACTGTTTAAAAAAAATTTCCTGCAAGATTTTATTTAAACAATTCATGCCATTTGACTAATCCGGCACTTTTTTTTTTCATCCTATTTTATCTAAAGTATGTTAAACTGAAGAAAGAAAGATCCTCAGGGCAGATTTATTGAACAAGTTGTCAGAAAAGACCCTCTGAGAGAAATGGTTCACTGAAATGTTTCAAATGCAGGTGATGCATATTAGCTCTGGTGTGCTGTTCAAGGAAAGAGTCTGTGCTCTTCTTGCTCAGAAATAAAAAAATTTAATAAATTAATAAATAATTTAATTAAATTAATAAATGCATTTCTTCAGGAGAAAAG
>VXBO01007698.1:74295-98350 GCA_013400135.1 Rhinoptilus africanus | reverse complement strand
CAATTTGTGTAATACCTGTGTCTATCAGTCATAGGTGAACTAGTCATTGCCAAAATATGCTCTCTGGGGAGAGCTTTGTTATACAAACATTGTACTACTGGGAACTGGCAACATACTGTTTGTGAGAATAAAACACAGAGAGGTAGGTACAAGTTTCTGACAGGATCTGTATTTTCACTGATAGCTGGATGTGAAACATTCATTTTAAAAACTAAGTCATAGGATTTTAATTGAGCATTTGGCTTGGAATCTCAATGGAGAGATTAGTGTGGCCCAGTGATCCAGTACGGGTTGAAGAGTTTTGCATGAGCTGATGGGATTGAGGTTTCTACCTTGGCAGATGGAAATGGTCTTGAGAGAAGACTTGTAATGTTGCTGGACTTGTCTCAATAGTCTCCTGTTCTCTTCCTGTATTTTTCATTTGGCTTTATATGAAGCAGAGAATCCTGTATCTGATTCCCTGTATATCATTAACATATATGGAGAGGTGAGAATGATCATGGTAGCCACAAAAGAAAGAATATCTTCCGATACTTAAAACAACAGAGAGATACTCTGAATTAAAATATGGAAATTAAGTTTTCCCAACAAACATCAAATCAATATTTGAACCTGTCTGAAAATGTTAAATTTATTCCAAGATTCTAAGTGGGTGACATGACTATGTTGTAGGAAGACACTGCAGGAAGGGACCATGAAGTCTAGTTCCCTAGCTATGATAGGGAAAGGCAGAAACCAGCATGTAATCAAACCCTGTCTGGAAACCAATTACATTTTTTTCCTGATTTTTTCTTCTGAAAGGTTCCTACAAAAGATCTTTCAAAGAAGAATGTTTAGATTTAGTCATTTGCTACTGGTTCTTACCAGCTGGTTCTTTTGGGATGTCATGGTATAAATACTGCAAAAGTTGTTTTTCAGCTTAATTACCTTTTCTCCACCACTGATGTCTATGCATCTGTGTGTTTGCAGAGAGCAATATTGTCTCATTTCACACTTAGCAAAACATGTTTCCTTTTGGATCCTCCTGTTAGCTCTTCATGGAAGCTCTTGTGGTTTCAGTTCATCTGTGTCAAACATGAAGGATGAGATTGATACACGGTATTTCAGGTGAGTTTTCTACTGTGTCTGGACATGAAAAATGCCTCCCTTTTTCTTCAAAGGCTGTTGTGTAAAATTGCCTGAGATAGCTCCTTGTACGTGTTTCATTTTCTCCAGTTGTTTCTACTGTCCGATAATAAAAAATCCCTGACAATGTGTAAGGTGTTATGAAGGCTAGATCTGTAAGGCAAGATATTTAAAATGTAGTGACACCGAAAGTCAAGATGAACATTAAACTCAGCTTGCAGCTCACTTTAACAAACAGATTTAGATTCTGATTTTGTTAGGATCACAACAATTTCCTCTTTATCACATTCAGAACAATTTGAAATAGTTTAGATGAATAGAGGCATGGCACAGGACAGAATATAGGTACCATTAGCAAAGAAGAAGAAAAAGAGAGAATAAGATTAAGCAGTAGTCAACTATCAGTAAAACTGGATATGAGTTACTTAAAGCTGTCTCCTTCTGTAGTAATGAATAAAGAATGTAAAGTTTTTCTTCTTCCTGTAGTAATACATATAAACGAGTGCATACCATGCAGCTGTCTTTTTTTAAGTCTTTAGAGCACAGGTAAATTTTGCAGAGAGACCAGTGTTTCTCTGAAAGGCATTCCAGGCAGCATGGAAGAAAGCATGGAGAAAGGTCAGTGGGTAAATTGCTGCAAAATTAGAAAGTGTCACTTTATATAAGCTTATTATGAAAAAAACCCTACCAAACAACCTACTGGGATTCCTGCAATATTTTTTTAAACTTCAGAATTTGAAAAATTTATGTGAATTTAAGTAAAATATGATCCAGTGATAAAATACAATAGTGAATTGCTGCATTTTTCAGCCTGCTTTTGATGTTTTCTTTACCTTTGCTCTTAACTTGCTACTGAGATTTAGAACCACATATTACCACCCACCTCCTAGGCTGGTACTGACTAAAACGAAAGAAAGGGATCTTTTGTTGAAAGACCAAATAATTTCCTTTACTGGCTCATCCCCAGTGAGGTGCCTGCGAAACGTTCCAACTAAGTTTCACGTGCTGATATAGACGTGACAATCTCTGGTTCATAAAGATGTCATGAATGCATATTACTGGATGAAAGGAACATTTTTAGCTGTCATTCCGAATGCCACTGAATATCAGAAATCTAGTCTCTCAAAGTTCAATGTCTTTGCATATCTCAAGCTCCAATGAAAAAATGGACATTTTGTCTCAGTTTTCTGGCTTACTCCTGAAATACTAGTGAATTTAATTCTGAATCCCACCATCCCACTAATAGCAAAAATCTCAGCAAATTCAGTAAGAAATTGGACATTATACTTTTTTGTCTCCATTATGCTGGAATGTTTTAAATGTTGCCTACTCTCACATGCTGGATTGTGGACTTGATATTTCACTTTTTTCTGTAGTCAGTTGCAAAAGAAAATAGACACCACAATCCATTCAGAGGTTTCTCAGTCATTCAGAAGAGTTATTTATTTTTGTCATTTTATACACCAGATGCATCAGCTTCCCTGTTAGTAAAGCAGGTTGGGGATGAAACTGGTTCTAGAGCAAGCAACCTCCCCTTTCACTTCTCTGTGATGGCTGTGAACATGGAAAGGTGCCACATGAGAATGAGGGTCTTCGATGCTTATCGCAGGGCTCAGAGCTGGGGTCCAAGGTCCATTTCTCTCTCCTTCCATCTTTGGTTGGTTGCCAAAATCAGTATATGAAGTAACAATCCTTTGAGTCCAGCCCCATTCCTAACTGCCAGTTCTGCTATAACTCAAGAGCTGCTACAAAGAACCACTGCTCCTGAGCCACGATGATTCTGAGGTGGATACAAATCATTGTGAGGATGTGACTGTTCATCATGGTTCCACAGATGGTATTTTCAGTTTGGGTTGAGGTCTACCAATCCCAGAAATGCTGTTTTTGTAACATTATGCAAAAACTTGCATGTAGGAACAAAGTATAGCTTCTTTATATAGCTTTCTCTCTAAATTGAACAGATATGGTTGGATGGTGGCACGCAGAGGGTAGCGGTCAATGGCTCAATGCCCAGAAGGAGATCTGTGATGAGTAATTTCCCTCAAGGGACCGTACTGGAACCAGTACTGTTCAATGTCTTCATCAATGACACAGATATTGGGATCAAGTGCAGCCTCAGTAAGGTCGCAGACAACACCAAGCTGAGGGGTGCAGCTGACAAACCTGANGATAGGGACAGAATTTTTAGCAGGATAGGAGAAGGGCTAATGGTTTTAAATGAAAAGAGGGTAGATTTAGACTAAAGAACAAATTTTTTATCTGAGGGTGATGAAACACTGGAAGAGGTTGCCCAGAGAGGTGGTAGGTGCTCCATCCCTGGAGACATTCAAGGTCAGGCTGGATGGGGCTCTGAGCAACCTGATCTAGTTGAAGATGTTCCAGCTTATTGCAAGGGGATTGGAGTAGATGGCTTTTAAAGGTACCTTCCACCCCAAACTATTCCATGATTCTGTGATTCTTGTAGCTGCAGGTATCATTTAAAACCTCGAAGACTTCATAGACTTTTGACTGCATGTGAGTCTCTACTGAAAGAGGCATGATTTATTACGTGGAGTTGGAAGAATTGGCCATTTCCTGTAATATCTAGACTCTTTTTGAAGAACTATACTTTTGGCTTGCCCCTGTGAAAACCTTTACCTGCACACTTCTGTGTTGAACGGTGACCATAAGAGATCTTCTGGAATTGTGACTCTTTTAGTGCTTTTGTTGAGTTTTTCTATTATATGAGCTCAGAGAGGCTCTGATGGTTTTGAGAGGTCCCTTCCAATATCAATGTGAAGTTAATATGTGAAATACTTTTTTGCAACTCGCAGGTACAACCAGATCAGTCAGTCATTGTCCTCTTTCTCAATTTCTGCAACTCTTGTGGACAACCTTATCTGTTATCTTATATCAGGTTCTTTCCATTTGGGAACAAATAGGCTGCCTATTGCTTTGATTAAAGGAGTCGTCAGACACAGTATCCTATAAAGAGGGGAAAGAATTTTAGGAACTAGATCTGCCCAATTTCTAGTCTCAGGACTGATGGAAAAGCTCATGACATGGATACAATCATCATTTGCCTTTTCCAGCATGATCCACTGCAAAGAGTCTGGAAAAAGAAGATCAGGGACACTGTCTGTAAAAGCTAAATAAATTCATAAAGGAGTTTTCCCTTCAAAGTATTCTCATTTCTGCAAACTTTGGGTAGTTCTTTGAGGCAGCTGGATGGCAGATGCACTTTATTTTGTTTGGTTTTTTTCTCCCCAGTCAAAAAAAATTAGCATTTGATTTTACAAGGTCTCCTAGGTTCTCCATCTCCAGAGTGACTGTAACAATAATGTTGGATTTAGGAAAGCAAGAAAGTTGCTTCCCCCTTTCTGGTTGATTTTTGTGGTGCTTTTTTTGGGTGTGTTTGTTTGTTGGTTTTGGGTCGTTTTATTTATTTTTTTTTTTTAATTAGTATCAGGGGTGTATACAGAAAGAATCCTGTGGAGAAGGCATGGGGATATATGGTGCCTTCAGCGTTTTGGATTTGGGACAAAGAGAGATGTATGGTGACAGGCGTATCTGTCTGAGAACAGGTTCTGTCAGCTGTAAAGACCCATTTCATAGGATTATTAGCTGGAAATTAAAACTTTGCTGTAGGAAACTAATGATATCACAGTAAATCCTTAGTTTCCTGGGGGTACCTCTTGTGAGTTCTGGTCTCCTATCCATCCGTGTTCAAGTCAGCAGTTCAGTGAAAAGGTTCTTGCAAAGTCTGTTGATTTTGTTTCTACTTGACTTTCCACCCTTGCTGTTCTCCCACAGTGACACAGAAGGACTGAGTTACTATCAGGGATAGCTTTTATAGCTGACTAATTCATTACCATGGGAATTTTGTATTTTACTGCTCGAAGGGGAGTGCAAACTTCTCGCAAACTGAACTGAGGAATTTGCTCACAACTTTGCTTTGCAGTGAGCCATCTCCTACCCTGAGCTGCAAGGAATATAGGACTTAGGCTGATAGAGAGGGAACTGATTTGCTGTTTGTTTAAAATGCCTTTCGGCATTTTTCAACATGTCCTCTGCTCATATAAAGCTGGGGATAATATAGATAGGGCCACGCTGTATCTCCAAGACACACATAGTCTTGATGAAAGCACAGAACAGAGCTTATCTTCTGAATTAAATTACCTTAATAACAGAGCATAACTTCTGTTTCTGTCAGGAGAGTGAGAGTGGTTGCCACAGTGATAGGATAACCCAGTTTTGTCAAAAACTGTAAGTATCAAAATAATCTTAACACATCCACTCTTATTTTGGCGTTCTGACTCATGGGATTAGTGGATTAGTGTGCTCTATTTGGGTACCAGTACTAAGACTGGTGAAGCATGATAGATCTTGCAGAAGGAGAGATGCTCAAAAAATTTTTTCAGCTTCAAGTCTCCAGAAGTTTGAATAGTCTGGATGAACTTCAACTACACATCTGAACTCGCTGTACAATTCATATTGCCTTCCTTACTTGTCCTGTGGTTGGGAAACTGCAGTGATGCTTCACAATCTCTTCACATTTCGCTCCTTCCTGGGTGCTTTATTGTGCAATGTAGATGTAATCCAGACCCTAGCTAAATACATATGCAAACATACAAGAATTTGGGGTATTAGGAAACTTTTGTTAAACAAAACAAAGTACTTCTTGGTTCATTTAAAAATAATCATGGTGCTTGATTTACATATACTTTGGAATGTCCTCAAAATAACTGTTCCAAATCTATAATTTCAGCTACTGCATCTGGCACAGTCAGATTTAATTGGGTTAAAAAGTGTAATCTTAGAAGTATGAATTCTAAATCTTTGCACATTCCTCGGATTCCAAAAACATGCATACTTTTATAACTTAGCTTTTGCAATACCAAGCCCTGAGTGCCTTCCGTGCCCACTGGCTTGAAAACAGTTGAATGACCTTACCATATCAGCAGAACAGAGAACTGAAGACTTTCAGACCAACCCTGGAGAACCATTAGAAATTAATTAATTCATTTGCTTTGCCTCTGGAGATAATAATAATTTGGGGGTTTTTTCAATCAGATTTCCTCTTCCTACAGCCACCTTTTCAAAACTACAGTATTATGAGCCATGGACACCTCTTAGTTCTATTGCCTGTAAGTTTATATAGAAAAGGGGTATGCACTTACTAGCTTTCTAAAACAGATATTTTAGTGCAAAACCATGATATAAGTTACCCCTGACCTGGCTGTAGATGAAAACAGGAAGCTTAAAGTGTTGATTGTTCTCTACAAACCCCCATGACCACTGTATTTCCCAGTGTCCACTCAGCTTTGCCAAACTTCAAGGTATTCAACATTAACGTGGCTAGAGAAGGGAGGCTGAAGGAACTGTCAAATCTCAAGATTTCAGTCAAATACCAAAATGGATGGGTTTTTTTCATTTTTAAATTCTTCCTCTAAGCTAAAGTTTAAAGATGCTGCATGTACCGATGTTTATTTATTAATGGTGTATACATACATATATGAATTGGAAATGGTATATATATGAACTAGAAAGTTGATGAAATGTGTCAAGAACTCAAGTCACAGCCTCTGAAGTACTGGCACACTACTGGCACTGGTAAATAAATACTTATACTGCTGAATAAAGCAGTTTCACCAGAAATGGGGTGGTCAAACACTGGAACAGGCTTCCTAGAGAGCTGGTCAATGCCCCAAGCCTGTGAGTGTTTCAGAGGCGTTTGGCCAATGCCCTTAACAACATCCTTTAACTTCTGGTCAGTCCTGAGGTTGTCAGGCAATTGGATTAGATGATTGTTTTAGGTCCCTTCCAACTGAAATACTCTATTCTTATATTTTTTTGCAAGTTTTCAGCTTGATGTAGAAACATATACTTTTTGCATATACCGTCCACACTTCTGTCTGACCCTCTTTACCTGCCTATATGACTTTTTGTAATTATCTTTGTTCCTGCTATCCTGAAATTGTTGCCAGACTCCATGACTTTTGATGTCTGCAATATCACTGATGCTGTCACCTTTGTATAGTTTATTTCCCACAGTGTTTTGTAAAGCTGCTTCCAGTCCAAATTTTACCTGAAGTGCCATCATCAGACTGACAAGAAACTGAACACCCCAAAAGTGATAAAGCAGAAGCTCTTATGGAACAAATGAACTGCTTGCTCTCTCAGATGAACAGTGGCTTCTCTTGTTTTTATGTGGTACCTGATAACATTGTGATACTTCTTGAAAAATCAGTGTCATAATAATGATTAATTCTAATGAGGTTAACATAGAAAGAACTCGGCTCACTATTGTATCTTCAATACAGGGAAGTGATCTTCCCTGTAACTATTGGAAGAAACTGAAAATTACTAATTAATGGGAAATTAGATAAATAGTTTTCTTTTCATCAGTCCTTTCTTATACAGTATCATGAAATAGCAGAACTCCCTACTTAACTCAGCAAGATTTAGGATATTTGTTTAAAGAAATTCAGAGTTCATTTTAAGGCAACTTAAACTGATATGTATTAGAAAAAGTGCAAGAATTGAGAGTTAAATTGTCTAAAAACTGATGGGAATTAGAAAATTACTTAAATCTTCATATTTTGCAAGGAAACAGAAAGATGGTACTGTTCAACATCTTCATCAATGACATAGACAGTGGGATCAAGTGCACCCTCAGCAAGTTTGCCGACAACTTTAAGCTGAGTGGTGCAGTCGATGTGCCAGAGGGATGGGATGTCAACCAGAGGGACTTGGACAAATAGAGAGGTGAGCCCGAGCAAACCTTATGAAGTTCAACAAGGCCAAATATAAGGTCCTACACTTGGGTCAGGACAACCCTCGTTACCAATACAGGCTGGGGGATGCTGTGATAGAGAGCACCCCTGTGGAAAAGGACTTGGGAGTACTGGTGGATGAAAAGCTGGACATGAGCCAACAATGTGCATTTGCAGCCCAGAAGGCCAATTGCATCCTGGGCTGCATCAAAAGAACTGTGGCCAGCAGATCAAGGGAGGTGATTCTGCCCCTCTACTCTGCTCTCGTGAGACCCCACCTGGAGCACTGCATCCAGCTCTGNATTCTATGGTTCTATGAATCTATGATTCTATGATTCTGTGGTGCTAAACATTGAATAATGCTCCAACTTCTGCCACTAAGTCTTCATCCTTCATCTTTTAGGCCTTTTCAGGTCTTTATTTCTCAGCTAAGACTGACGAATGCCAGCTACTGTCAGTCCTGAAGGTGCTGCATTACATTCTTAAAATATCTCAACAGACATTTCTTTTCGCTAACTCAGAAGACCAAAAAATGAGGTTTTGTATATGAATTCAATATTTTGTATGAAAATGTAGGCTCTTTCTCTATTTTAACCACAATATAAATCAGCACAGAAAACAATGTAGGTTTTGGCTTCTGTGTCATGTTAGTTTTGAATGATGAATACATACCAGGTTTGGGAATCACAAAAGCTGCTTGTGTGGTATGTTGCAGTTTTTCCAGTGTATCTACAAATATTTGAGCTTTCCATGTCCCAAATGCTTTGTTGTGCTCCTTGGCGTAGCCTATTGGGATTTCCCACTAAGCACATGGAATCTTCCCTTGGGATTCATCTGCCCAGGAGTGTGCCACAAAATGATAAAAATGGAAGGCTGTAGGGAACAAAGGGACATCATGTTATCTTAAAGAGGATATATTTAGATGAGATATTAGGAAGAAATTCTTTCCTGTGAGGGTGGTGAGGCACTGGAACAGGTTGCCCAAGTGGCAGCCTGGTCTGGTGGGAGGTGTCCCTGCCTATGGCAGGGAGTTGGAACTAGATGATCTTTAAGGTCTTTTCCAACACCCACCATCCTGTGATTGTGTGATTCAGAACCATTCTGAAGCAGAATCACATATCCTTGCATGTACTTGACAGATATTTTTCTGAACTATTCTCCCAGTTATCCAAGAGATACCACAGTATACTGAACTAGCCTACTCCAGTGTTTCAGCACCTTTTGATTGGAATATTTTCCTTAATATCAAACCAAAAAGTTTTCTGTAGTCACAGCAAGATTTGTTCTTGATCTTTCTTCTGTTGGCCTGAAAATCAGCTTTTCATTATAGTATTTGCAGTCTTTTATGTATCAGAGGGCCACAATCATGTCCTTCTTTGTCTTCTTTCTTTTAAAGAAAACACGGTCCTTGAGCTTCTTTGTAACTTTATTTTTTAAATACTCTTTATTCTATTCTCGTCAGGATTCTGACAGGCAATCTACCTCTTTCAAAAAATGTATTGTTTAAAACTCGATGCAGAATACAACCTCATGTCTCTCAGTACCCTTATAGAAGGCTGGTTAGCCATCATTCACCTCCGTGTTGCATTGAATGTGCTGCTTTTTGTATTTAGTTTAGTTTACCTCATGTTTCCTTGGATGTATTTCTCCCTATCCTTGGTCTAGACCTATTCTAGTTTAATGCTGAATACAATTGTAAAATGCTGTCTCATCTTACTGATCAGTTAAATTTAAGAGATTCTCTTGTGTAGAAATATTTGGTAAAGATCAAATTAGTCACGCAAGTGATATAATCTGTTAGTTAATTTCTAATACAGGCAGGAAATTATACACAAAAGCAAGTGAAATAGTTCTCTGTATGTTATTTAACACATCAGTTCTCTCACTTACTTCAGCGGGAATTTTTTTTTTCTTTGGATCAAATTCAGGTATCTTTGGAAGACTGCCATGACATTTTTAGCAGCCTTTACAGGTGTTAAACAGGATTCATAGCTGATAAGAAACCGAATATTTTGCTAAGGATTTTTGGCACAATCCTATTAGAACACACAAAAATTCACTTAATCCAGTATCTTTCCTCTAGCACTGTCCATGAGCAAAATCTTGAGAAGAATCTACTAGAAAACCATGAAGAAGAATTATGGTAAAACATATTCAAAGGGAAATTACTTTCTAACCCTATTTCCTGGTGGTTGCTTACTCTTTGAGGAATGAGGTCCCAAAATCTAATCATGTTTTATGCGAGAGGGTATTTTTACAATTCACTTAATGCTTAACCTTTCTATGAATCCTATAATGGCTTTCTCCTTCAGTTAGTCTTGTGGTAACAGGTGGGTTATAAATAAGGGTTTATTACTCAAAAAAATGCTTATTTTAATGTATTTTTTAATTTTAACAGCTTTAAATGACTTGCCTTTTCATTTTGTCAGATGTCCCCTTGATTGTCTGCTACAGGAGTGAGTGAACAAACAAATTGACCTTTCCCAAACTGTTCAAATACGTTCCTCTTTGCACAAAAATCATATCCAGTCATGATATGTTACAATTTTTTTTTCCCCTTTCTATTTCTGCTGTTTCTGGTTTCATTTAGAGATATATCAATTTACTTGAGAGTAAGTTGATGTCAGTGATGTAACAGGCATGGTACTGTGTTGTTGCAACACGTAGTGTGAGGTGAGGGGCAGAATATTTTCCTAGTCAAAACTAGTGGGAACCCCTGACATTCACAGCTATGTAAAGTTTTTGTGAGCACATTTGTGATGAATTCTCAGTCTACAGAGAAAAAGTGAAATGTCCCACAAGCCCCAGTAGTACAGCTCACAATTGTTGCAACATCCCACAAGTTTTACTAAAATCTAACCCAAACAATTTAATTGGGTCATTACAGTTTGAAAATTTTGATTCAGAATTTTTACTTTTAAAGCTTTGTTTTGCTCCTATTTTTCTCGTCTGCACCCTGTGATATTACCTCTCTCCTTTACAGGATGTAAAGCTAAAACCCAGATGCTCTGAGTCCAAAGATACCAAAAAGTTGGTTTGGCTCAGGTGGTGGTGACCACATAAAAGCTTTAAGTTTTTTCTTGTTTCATGTGGCTTTTTAGTAGGTTGGACAACAAAAATAGTAGGATGAGGCTAAGTAGTACATCCAAACTTACTGTAGTTCTTTCAAAAAAAAAAAAAAAAGAATGGATGAAAAAGTCTGAATATAAAGAAATGTTCAGCTGAGAATTTTTTATGATCTTCTAAGCATAAATAGGGATATTGAGAGTCAGAAGAGTATGTACAGTCAATAGAAGTAGCAGTTGTTGTTGCCAGTTTTATGGATATAGTTTCAGGAACAGTTTCAGTCTAAATCATTACCAGAGATGGAACTTTATTGATAGCTAACATTAATTGGCATGTATTTCAATTTTAGCCTACATGACTGCTCTTCAAATGTGACAATTTCTAGCCAGTAAGTATGTGAATCAAGAACTGGTAAGGGGGCTGTTAGATGTGTGAGAATGTGTGGTCTGGGCAGGCATACTTGGTCAGACCAGTGTCATCTAACACTTACACACTCACTCCAACAGTGGCCAAAAGCAGATGTGTAGGACAAGGTATATAAATTCCACAAAGTATCCCTAGAGTAATCTCCCAGCCTGTCACAACATGTGATTCTGTAGCTTCCTAACAGTGTGTGGCATATACATAATCTTCCATGTATTTCTCTGCCTCGGACTCTTCCAGTCTTCTATTGGGACCATGTAAAGTTTTAGCACCTACAACGTGCTGGAAGAAATTCTCTAACCTGCCATGTTTTACTTCCTTTTGGCTGGTCTGTTTGCTGTTTGTGTCTTGGATAATCTCTAGAAGTTGGTTTCTGTGGTAAATATAGTGGGTGCGTTCTTTATCTCATCCAGAGGCTTTTCAAAGTTACCTGTGAGACTTTTTCCAAAGTTTGAAGGTGTGCATAATGAACAGTTTAAGATATGGTAAAGTGTTTCTATGCCTCTAAACTAACTTTAGACAGTTAGACTACTAGTCTAAACCAGTTGCCCAAGCTTCTTCTACTACCAGTGGAGAACAACAGAGACTTCTGAGTGATGATTCAACCCGTTTATTTTAGGCATCCATTTTCGTTTGGAGTGAGTTGCCTTTTGGAGGTCCTTGTCTCTCCATGAAGGAGGAGTCTGGAGACCCATCTTAGACAAGCTGCTCCACTTTTACAACTAAAAATAGCTGCCATGAATCCCAGTCTAAGAGCTCATAAACAGTATTTACTTTGAACTCTCAGAATTTGGAAAGACATTGTAATCTGAAAGCAAAAGAGGAATAATCTAATGAAGTAACAATGCACAAGCATATTAACACACTCTTCCAAGGGGCTTCCAAGGGCTGAATGAATAAGGCAGCCTGGCAGTAGAAGCATAGACTTAGAATACAGAAAAAGCCTTTCTGGGGTCTGGATTCAGATCAGGATCAAGTAGTTCTCCAGAGGGTCATTAGGGTCAGATATTCTGCTAAGAGAGGAGAAACATCAAAATAGCCACAAAACCACGCAAGTGAAACAAAACTTTGTGTTCCTGCTATGTAGCCTATGTCTGTTATCTGTAACACAGAGGTCTGAAAAGCATTGTTTGCTATAGCTCTCACTACACAGACTGCGTGACTTCAGAAAATTCTAAATGTTTGCTGGTTCAATGACCTCTACTGATACAGAGTTAGGGTAGATGCTCCGAAGGTTTATCAGTGCAGATCTGTTTTGTGCTGGTCCTATGCAAATCATTCCTTTACTAGGGAATAGGCTAAATTTTCATTTTGATGCATTTAATTATGTTGTATTGACCCCAAACTGTCAGCATGCGTTTACCAGCGGGACTAACAGGGATGTAACTCCCCCATTAGCAGTGATCCACATGTGCTCACTTTTCACACACGAAGCTATGGTGAAGCTGCATTGCTGCGGCTGCTCTATTTAGACTGGTCTCTTTCCATTCACAAGTTGCATATGTTTTTTATGTGCATTCTCAGAAGTTCCCTCACTGTGGTTCATGAATGAACCACTGGTGGTCCACTTGCTTGTGGTGTATATAGAGCAACTTTGTCTCTCCTTCTTTCCAGCTGCTAATATAGGTATTTGACTGCTTAGAGAAAAAGCCTGGGGCCTGTAGAAGCAGCTGGAAACAAAGGAGCACAGACAATTGGTACTCTTCATCCACTGGACAGTAGCACTAACAGCCAGTGCTAGGAAGGTGATGGCACCTCATGACAAACTCTTGACAATCACTTCAGTATATAGTCCTTGTTATTCATCCCTGCTCACCTGTCACTAACATTTTTTAAGTCAAGTGCTTTCCTGTCATGTTTTTAGCCTACATATCAAAAATCAGTCGGATCTGTTTTCTGTTTCTTGCTAACTTTGATAATGTCTTGTCATATCTTTTTCCAGTTGACGTTTTAATCCGAATTAAACTGATATTTAATATCCTTGCAATGAACAAAAGTTAGGTCAGGAGTATGTTGCTTCACTTCCACTAACTGAGATGAGTTTGGTTGAGCAAAGGATTGGTTGAATATTTTTTTAGCACTGTGTATAAAGAAATGTATCCATGAATATGTGGGCAGAGAACACCCAGTTTGAAATTTTCAGGCAAAACTTTTTCCTTTTAAAACACCATGCTTTTCAACAATCCAGACATGATCGATGTTTCAAAGTGATGAATCATAATGCAAAATGTGAGCCATATAAGACCTCATTTCGCAAAGAACAGTGGAAAACTAATCAGAAAAAAAAAATTTAAAAAGAACTGGCTAGGGTATGCACCTCAAGATTTTAGCATAAATGTTGTGACATGTTTTGCTTGTGCGTGTGTATGCATGTGTTTAATCCTCATCCAACAAGCGTTTTGATGCTATTGGGAGTAAAAGAAACAATGATGTTTAGTCACTAAACCACATGTCCTCTCTACAAAAACAAGAAGTCTTATGACCTGAAGGTTGAAAATTTACCTAGCCATGTTAATATCTAAATCACTGTTGGACCTTGCTTCTTTTTCCCAACCAGTTCTTCCTCAAACCCACAGAAAGTTTCCTATTCACTTAGGTGGGCATTCGATCAAGCCATTTCGTGATTCCTATTGTATCATAGTACTGGCGCTGAGGGCTGCGCACTGTTGATGTTGAGTCTGTGTGAATTCCCTGATTTCTAGTGGTTTACAACCTGCTGGTAAAACTTTTATATAGCGGGAAAGTGACCCTGAAGGTAGAAACTTGGTATGAGTTTTTAGAAACCCAAGGAGAGCTCTCTGAAATGGTCCTCACGACCCTCCAAATCTCTTTTATATTACATTAAAACAGGATGCAGAAATTAGGTTTATAGAGGGTCACCGATAGCTGGGTTTGCATGGGACAGATGTACTTCCAGTGGCCGCAGCTACTAGAAGGATCAGGCAAAGGTATTATGAGTGTCCCATACATATAATTACAGCCACAGATTAGTTTTCTGTGCCAACATGGCTCACTTCTAGGCAACAATATAATTGAGTTGATGACACATATATTTCCAAATTCCACTCTTTGGCTTTTACCTCTTTCTTAAAAATAATAGGAAGACAGACATTCTGAATAGAGCAGAAATCTTCAAAACAGAACTCAGAAAAACTAGGCTTTATTTCAAAGTTAATATCCTGGCGAGACTTAAGGGAAGGCTTGACAGGGTTTGTGCATCCAGCTCTGCCAATTCGCGCTTCCAGATGGAAATTCTGTGAGACATTTTTTTGGTTTTGTTTGATGACCTCGGACAGTTCAGAAATAGATAGTTTATCCATGTTTTGCACTGTGTTCTGGTTTCATTCAAGCAAGAGGCTGTCAAGGGCAACAGAGCTCTGTAAGAAGAAGCCAGGAGTACAGATAACTACAAACTGGAACTAGCAATTCACCCACCTTTATGGGCAAAGCTGACACACAGAGCTTGAAAAAAAATCAGCCCAAACTGTAGTGACGACTGAACAGCCACAACTCTATTTATTGCACACCCCCCTACTGTACGCATGACTACTGCAGCTGAGCATTATTAAGTACAAATCATCTGAACATATCTCTCTCAAGCCCAACACTGGGAGTTTAATTGCTTGCTCTGAGATATATGTAACCTTATGGAGACCATTTGCTCAGGAAGGTCACAAAATTTCCAAGACAAATCTCAAGATATATTCCATGTCTTGGAGTGGATCGTCCAGCTGTGGTGTATTTCGAACTGAGGGAACTGAGCCTTGGTAAAAATGCAGCTTCTGGCTACCATCATTCATACCCTTTTTCTTCAGCCTCTGTCTTCTGCTCTCAGTTCCTCCTACATTAAAATGCTTTCCCAGCGGCAATTTGATTGTAGTTCATAAGCAGTACCTTGCTCTTCATATGGGACTTTAGGAGGAGGATCGCATTTGACAAATGCTGAAATTAAAAGCAACTCTGGCTCATAGAGGACATAGAGGACATCTGATAGAGGACAATCAGCTACAGAAATAGAAAGGGAGAGACTAACTGGTGAAAATCTCTTGGTTTAGCCCAGAGCTTAGGCTGAAGCCCAAAGCTGGGAAATATCATTGCTATATACTTTGCTATTCTATGTTTTGCTGGCAAAATGATGTAAATTCTCCTTAGAAAACAGCATGTAAATGACTAGTGCACCACGGATTCTTTAACCACAAAAGGGCTCCAGCCCAAAAAAGATTGAAGTGAAGTAATAAAGTTCTATAAATCCACATTAAAGGGATATGATGGCATATTTGGAACTAGCACAGAAAAACTAGACCATGTGTAACATATCTCTCACCACTGCTCAAAATGAAGAGTTAGTAGCTAAGATATGAGGGTGTTTCAGTTTTCCTAAGGTTTATTGCACTGACAATCCTGCACCTATTGCTGCAGAGGCTTAGGTCTTTTTCACAAAGTGTCTTCTCTCACGTGAGCAAACTCTGCCTTGCTATCACATAGCTTCTACAGATTCCTAAATCATGGTCTTTTTTTTTTTTTTTTAAATATCATTAAATACTTTTCCTACAGAAAAGGCTGGGATAACCAGGACCCTGATTTGTCTGTTTACTTAACCTTATTTACTCTCACCTTTAAACAACATCAAACCTCAGGGCTAATACCAGTTTTTCATACCATTTCCCTCTCTGAATAAACAGATAGGCCTTTCTGATAATGTCCCACTTGTCCTCTCTTCCTCAAAAAGAAACTCCCTTAGTTTTTGCCCTTGCATGCAAACTTTGCAATTAGCCCTGTACTGCCTTTGTCAGTCCAGGCACTGGGGTTGCAAGCTGTGGGTAATCTTGTATTTTCCCCTGCAGACACGATTATTGGATTCACCAGATGGCCTCAGTTTAGTGGCTATACGATTTCCAGTGTCTCAGGGCAAGAGACACTGAATATACAAATGCATGTCATGGCAGAATGATGGAGAAGAAAATGTGTTAAGAGTTTTTTCTCGTCAGCAGAAAATCTAGTCAGCAAGAAAATATCTTTCGCAATGTGTCTTCAAAAAGAGCCAATTTAGTTGTTTCTCAACCAGCTGAACCAGACATTAAAGGAGTTTTACACTGAGAGAAAAAAGAATATCTGGACTTAAAGTAAATGATTTACCTGTGCTGCATGCATCAGACTAATTCAGGTTGTCTTAAGACACAGAGAGAGAATACGTTTTGGAACAAAGGTCCTTTCTTGTTTCATAGTCCTTCGTCACATAACAACTTCACCGAAGACAGTGATACATTCCTTGAATAACTCAGAAGAAAGATTTTAGGATACAGATAGATCTCATGCTTATTGTGATGTTTAAGCATAACCCCCTTTTACTTCTGTACCGGGGGAATAATGGCTTTGTAGCCTCAGAGCGATTTCAACTGAAACTGAAGCAGAATTGCCAGTGTGTAAAGCAGCTCTTCAGATATTGCTCACCCTATATACTGGCCTGTTATTTGCCCACCTAGCAGGAAAACATCAGTTTGATTTTGCTTCAGTCCTAATTAGTAGGACTGAAGGTGGAGGGAGAAATATTGCATATCTTTGCATTTTCAACTGGAGAGAAAAAAGATAGGAGGCTAATGCCAGCTTCTCAAAATTTTAGTTAAGTTATGGTTGGATTCTCTCTCTCTTTAAATGGTGTGCATTTGTCTGACCCCAGAAAGTGGTGTGATGTGCTTTCACCATACTACTTCTTAAACTAACAGTTATCTTTGGCAGGTAGCACAACTGCTCAGGCTCTTTTATATGTCTGAGGTTCTTACTGTGGTCAGCACTTCAAGTATAACCCAACCTAAATGATTTGAGGAGAAAACGTGGAAATGAAATTATTTTTTCCAGTAGTGAACAAATGACCGTAGTAGTTATTAACATTTCACAAGCATTTAATGCTTTCATTAAAACTTTGAAGCAGAGCCGCCATTGTTAACATTGTTGATGTCTCCATTGTAAAAAAAAAAAATTTCAAATTTACTATTTGGCTTCTTAGAACAATATTAAAGTCCAAGTTTATTTCATGTTTCATGTCGTTATAAAATTGTTCTCTCTATATATTTTTACAGTGGCATTTGGAATTGATCTTGGAGTCTTATTTCTGCTGCTGCTAGACTCCATAATATCCATTTTAATTTTCAAAAAATTAATCTTTAATGGGTTGGTATTTTGAAAATAAAACCAATCTTTTCCTTTTGCAAATGGTTAGTCTTTTTGCAAACAAAACACTGTAACCTTTTTCATACTGGCGTTTGGGACAGTGTCATATTAACTCCTTTTGGAATTCTTGTCATCATAATCATAAAGGCTGAAAGACAACTGCAGCAGAAGTGTATGGGCTGGATTTGTCAGTGGTAACTGTATCATGACTAGGTGTCAGTGGGGGCACTGCTCCCACTAAAGCCAACAGGAGCTTCATATGCAACGTCCCTTTGTGCCCTTGTGGCCAAGAAGGCCAATGGCATCCTGCGGGGCATCAAGAAGAGTGTGGCCAGCAGGTGGAGGGAGGTCATCCTCCCCCTCTGCTCTGACCTGGGGAGGCCCCACCTGGAGTCCTGTGTCCAGTTCTGGGCTCCCTGGCTCAAGGACAGGGAACTGCTGGAGAGGGTGCAGCAAAGGGCTACCAAGATGATGAGGGGACTGGAACACCTCTCCTATGAAGATAGACTAAGGGAATTAGGTCTCTTTAGCCTGGAAAAGAGGTGTCTGAGGGGGGACCTAATCAACACTTATAAATACTTGAAGGGTGGGTGTCAGGAGGATGGGGCCAGGCTCTTTTCGGTAGCGCCCAGTGACAGGACAAGAGGTAACGGGCACAAACTTGAGCATAGGAAGTTCCACCTAAACATGAGGAGGAACTTCTTTCCCTTGAGGGTGGCAGAGCCCTGGCACAGGCTGCCCGGGGAGGTGGTGGAGTCTCCGTCTCTGGAGACATTCAAAACCCGCCTGGATGGGTTCCTGTGCCCCCTGCTCTGGGTGGCCCTGTTCTGGCAGGGGGTTGGACTAGATGATCTCCAGAGGCCCCTTCCAGCCCTACCGTTCTGTGATTCTGTGATTCTGTCCAGCAAGAGGTTCAGTTCCATGTAACATGTTTTTCATAGAGGGAACTAGTACAGGAAAGCCTTTGGCACTTCTGTCTCTGTGGCAGACTCCAGACCCACAGAGTAAGTGTCTGTCTACAAGCAGTTGTTTCACTGCATGCACTTGTTTAACTGTATGACTAGCCCTACTAAACAATACATTTCAGTTTAGACACATTTTGTGCAACATTCAGGAAAAGAAAGAAATTGTTAGAGTAACAAGAAATGCACCATCATTTTATGAAGTAGCTTGCTGAAGAGCCGATCATTTGAATACTGGTTTCTCTTTTAAAGAGGGAGAACAAGTGAGTCAAACCCATAAATAAATAAATTGCATATAAGTAAAACTACAAGTCAGCTAAGGCCCATGATAGTACGATGTGCTTAAGGTTTACATCAATTAAACAAAACTTTTCATTGTTGTCATTGAAATACACGGCAGCCTCGTTTTGAAAGGATTTGAACAGAACTGAAAAGGAGGAAGTAACAAATACTCCCTAGCAATTTTCTAATCTAATGGGATTCCATGAATAAAGCTTGGCTAGACTGTGCCCTTTGGTGCTCATCCCAGGATCTGTAACACTGACCCAAAATTAGGTAGAAGCTAAAAGAAGCTAAAGCTTTTGAACTGATTTGTTCAAACCAGTATGGTGGGGTCCTTATCATTAGCTGTATTGAAAAATTTATAGATCGGCATTTGGAATCACATGTAACTAAGAAATTATGTTATCTGCAAAAAAGTACCAATCTAAGTAACAAGGATAAGGGACCTAATAAAAGTTTTAAGTACTTAGATAGTGCTCTGCTCAATCAGGGCCATGTTTCATATTTATTTTCTGAGTAGTATTTAAATGAATGATTGTTCTGTGAATGTAGAAAAGATATGGTTGAATTTACCATCATGTTGCACAAAAATTACTTAGATCAGAGACATATCTGTGGATAATGTATACACTGAAACATACAAAAAAAGAATCCTCTTTTTGGAAAAATACTAACAGCTAAAATTATCTAAAAGTTATTTTTGTGACTGATATACTTTATTTTAGTTTGATGCTGTTCTTTTTTGTATGTGGCTTGTTAAAAAGCTTTGTGGAAATGACTGGCTTGCTTAAGAATGCAATGAAATGAATATATGCCACACAGTTTTAAAAGCTTTAATGCTTTTATTTCTATCATGACCGTATTCTAGAAATATAGACTAGAGAAACTAATGAGGGAACTAACAAAAAAAGTGATAAATTTGGAGATACCTTACTGCATTGAGAATTTTTATCCTGTACACTAGTACTGAAAAAAATCATTGCCTGAATTGTTTAATACTATGCTTGATAGGATATAGGGAGCATGACTTTGTTCTTATTGAGTGAGCTTAGTGGTAGAATGGAATTACTGATAGATCATTTTTTCCTCACAGCTTATGGGTAGTGACCCCTAAGAATGGATGTTTCCACAAAGGTGGAAGAATGATTTTTGGAAAGGAAAGTCCAAGAGGAAATGGCCTCAAGTTGCACCAGGGGAGGTTTAGACTGGATATTAGGAACTATTTCAACACCAAAAAGGTTATCGAACACTGGAACAGGCTGCCCAGGGAAGTGGTAGAGTCACCATCCCTGGAGGTATTTAAAAGACAGTAGACATGGTGCTGAGCGACATGGTTTTGTGGTGGTTTTGTCAGTGTTAGGTTGATGGTTGGACTTGATAATCTTAAAGGTCCCTTCCAACCTAGATAATTCTATGATTCTATAATTCTATGATTCTAAGTTTCAGGCCAGGAATTTATAAAACTGTATTAAATGCCAAAACCTGGAGAATAGTTCTTGTTACAGCTGTTTGTATTAGTTAATTCTGTTGTTTTGGGTTTTTTTCTGTCTTCACTTCCTTAAGGATTTCAAAGTTCAAAAAGAAGAAAAAAATCTGCAGATGGAAAACTCTTCTACTGAATAACTGACTTTCTTTGTTAAGCAATGAAAAAGAAGTCTGAAATCTGGTGGGTGAGAGTCTCCCCATGCTGAGCAAATAGGATTGAAATGGTGCGTAGAATATGTGTGGGTTTTCTGTAGAGAAGTGAAGTTCATCTGAATTGTTGACGGTTTATTTTGTTAATTGCAATTTTGTGAAAAGGGTAATTCCACTGGCTCGTGGATGTAAATCAAATAATCATCCTTAGAAATTCTAGGATAGAAATCTGGCAATTAATTTCCTTCTAAAATGCAGAATGTCCAAAACTCCCACAGAAAGCTTTCCATTCTGTTTCTGGAAAGAAACCTGTAATTAGACAATGCTTCCTTGTTTTGCAGATTGTGTAATGTACATCATACAATGCCCATGCAGATTTATTTCAGTGGGAGTAACAAGCATTCAGTTGAAATTTAAGATTTCTAAACAAAGAAGACATGAATTTTCCTTCTCTGTTGCTAATGTTTGGATAAGGAAACATGTTCCTCTTCATCCCCACCATGTAGCAGAGAATGCTGGTTTATGCTTCTGTATGGATAAAACTCCAGTAAGGAACTCCAAACTATGGTTATAGGGTCATAAGGAAACACTATCATACACAAACTAGAGACCTAAGATTTGAAGGTGAGATATAAGGAAATAAAAAAGAGGTTAGTGCTCCTCAGAAATGCAAAGAATTTCACCTTTTATTTTCTTTAGCACTGCTGGCAGTCAGGTCAGAGAAATGGAATGGGAACCTTCCTGGCTTCCCTTGTAGGAGAAAAGGTCAGTGTCTTTCTAACTGTCATTAAACATTCATTTTTGAATGTTTGAATTGTTTAACAACAAACAAATAGATTTCAAAACATGGAGTATCAGGCTTTCTGTCAGCTTCTTATGAATTCTCTCGCTCACCACAACCCATCATTTTCTTTCAAAAAAAAAACCAAACGAGAGTAAAAAAGATGTAAAGAGAAACCTGCAAACAACCAAAATTGTCTCATACATCAAACAGAGAGGTAATAGCATAATTCTTTCATTTACAGATAAACTTTAAAGTGTAGGACAGAACAAAGCTCCTTTTGTGGCAAGGCCAAAGAATATCAACACAACAACGAAACACCATAGTAAGCCCAGGACACAAAGGAAAGCATTACTCAGATAATTCTGTCAGATAATGCTGGATGTTATATTACAGCAAGCAAATAATGTGTCATTAAAATAATGTAGAATTCATCCAACAACTGAAATGCCAGCTTGTTTGAATCTTTGTGAGTCACAATGTTTAAAACATACGTCATGACTGTCAGGGTAATTGTTTTTCTTAACAATTCAGACAAGGGAAGAGACAAATGGACTGAAATTAGAAGAAGTCCACAGGACTACTTTAGTAATTTTTCACCTAGGTGGTGGCCTGAAAAAAGCAATGATCTTCCCCCATGATTGAAAGAACTGAGCTTCATTTAAAAGTGCAGAATTATTACATATTTTGTTGACTTCCAAAAGAAGCAAGTCCTTCTTAGCTGTTAGATGTGTTGACACTGTTTGTCCTCTAGTGGGGAGGATTTCTAAGGGGGTTTTGCCAAATCTCCCTCTGATGTCTCTTGGTGAAGAAGCTGCTCCTCAAAAGGTGGGAAGAGTCAAATGCAGCTCAGGAAGGTCAGGTACAGCTGCTGCCACCATACCATTACTAATGAGAGTGGTAGAAGCCAGGAAGACCTGAACATGACGTTGGAGGGGAAAGTTTCAATGGTCAGCCCAGAAAATTCAGTGGCTACATCCATAATAGTAAATCAAACAGAGCCAGGCCACACTAGTTAATTGTGCTGGTATGTTGTCAGGATGGTGTCCAGCACAGTTTGGCCTTTACAAGTCTTCTCCTGCCATCACACTTCTTGCTACTGCACTTTACAGAACTCTTATTCTTACAGAAGCATAAAACAGGACTCTCTGCTGCATCGTGGAGACCAAGAGCCCTTACCCAAAGTATTTTTGCTCACAGTCTGGAAGTGACCATTCCCAAATAGGATGTGTGCTGGCAGGCACCCCTGTCAGGGTAGGAGAATTTACTGGTGTCGACATAGGGTGCCGTGTGCCAGTTAGACTCGGTGCTGCAAAACAGTCTGGAGCACATTCAGTGCCTTAGTATCGGCATAAACATATTTTTCTCCAACGGCTTGCAGTCTAACACTTATGCTTGAATCATTTGGAATGGTGTTTTCTAATTCTGTCCTCAATGGAAGTTGCTGGGAAATGTAACAGGTTTACACCCAAAGAATCAATATACTGCATTCCTCCACTATGGATAGAATGTTGAAGAGAGTCCAATTTCTGGGTTCACAGCCAATGGAAACCACTATGAGACTGAAGAAACTTTTACTGCAGCTTCATTCCTGTGTTGCTGAGGGGGTGAAAAGAAGCAGGAAAAAATGGTAGACATACGGATGGCAAAGAGGACACTGAAACAGTTACCTCTGACAAAGACTGAAATTCGAGCTGCATATGACCAAAATCGTGCAGGACCTTTGGACAAATGTATCTCTTTCTAGTATGAGAACATAAACTTCTTTAGTTTAAAAACTGAAAATATAGGAATTTCTGATAGATCAAAGTGGAAACTATAGGCAATAATCTGTGTCCTCTTCATGTATGGTTACTACTACAGCAGAAATCTAAACATCACCTACGACAATTTTTCACCAAGACCATTCATTCATTCTTCTCTTCTTCCACAAATTAAAATCACATTAGAATTTTTTTCGTCATAGGAAAAGCATTGTGTTCAACTTTCCCATAATAAGCCAAATCTAAGTGAATTAGTAGTGGGAAACCTAGCACTCTACAAAAAAATTGTTCAGATGAGAGGAGTGAAGTCTTACTAATGTTAATTTCATGTTGACAGAACTAGAATGTAAGTGGTTTATCATGTGAGTGATTAAAAGACATGGGATACGGGATTTTTATTAAAACATCTTCTAGAATATCTGGTCTTCCTGATGAAGACTTGGCCAACGCAAGTCTGAATTAGAAGCTATTCATCAACTGTACCATGTTGCATGGGAGAGCCTAAAACCCCCTAGAACTATTGCTGTCTCTGTAGTATTTTACAAAGAATTAAAGTAGGGAAAATATTTTCACCTGGCTGGTGAAAATATTTTCACCTGACCTGCCCTACATGGCCAAAGGACAAAAATGATAAAAGGTAGCAAAACTACAGTGACAACTCATTTGTGTGAGCATTTGAACTGCTGATCATAAAGTGAAAACTGAGTTTCAACTGCTTTATTCTCAGTGTGTTTATTTGACTTTTTTATTGTTGTTGTTATTATTATTGTTATTGTTATTATTCACCAGGACATATTCTAGTGCCTACATGGCATAAATTCCTGGAACTAAAATTAATACTCAATATCTCATGTTCACCAAAAAGTCTGTAATATGGTTTCTCTTCAAAGAGAATTTAAAAGCTGGAAATCTTTAAAGCTTGGACGTTGAAAAGAAAAACAACAAAAAAAGCTATTTTGCAGACTTGTCTGGTGTGAGCTTGTCTGTTCTTCCAGCCCTATGGGAGTTTTGCCTCATTCTAGTTTTTAAATATTTATCCTGAAAAATGGTTTAAGAGAGAGTGAGAGAGAGGAGGAGGAGGAGGAGGAGGAGGAC
>VXBO01007698.1:61274-73153 GCA_013400135.1 Rhinoptilus africanus | reverse complement strand
GGAATCCCGATAACACTCTCTTGTTCAGAAATGCAAAGCTCACCCAGACTGTGCAGAGACAGCTTTAGCTGAACAGTGCACAGAGCTTTGGATATGGGAGAGAGAATGATAAAATAATTAAAAACAGTATCATCCTAGAAAAATCAAATTGGTATGGAACAGGCTGCCTCATCACTACAGAGGATATTGCCCTGAAAAAGACCAGGTTGAGATGAGTTTCTGCTGGACATTTTCTTTCTGAAGATGTTTGCAGAGACATGCCCTCCTAAAACATCTCATTTTGTGTTTTCCTTAACTGCATCAGCTTTGCACACTGTAGGCCAGAACTATGGAGTGCCACTACACAAAGCACTTAGCAGCTTCCCAGTGGATGCTGGGACCCTTGCTTCCTGTCTTTTCTTCTAAAAGCTGTTATTTTGCAATTCAGATGCCAACTATTCAGATGCCAGATATCAAATTCTGTGATATGTATACACATCTAGGGTATGTATATTATGTATATATCCAGAGATAGTATGAATGCCTATCTGCATGAGAAAACACACCTTAAATGACAGCCGAGGTATGTTGTTCCCCTGTTAGTTGGCACCTCACTCTGCCAAGAGCCATGAGGAGTGTCTTTCAAAGATTTCTTTAGTTAGAAAGATGTAAAGATCAGCTAAGGGAATCCAAAGTCTGGCTATTTGTAGTGAATATCGTTGATGTGAGTGGACAGCCTACTGGAGGATTTACTCTGAGAGACATAATCACATGGTTATGTTGTCTGGGTGGTAAACAGAACAGCTGAGTCACCTGCAGGTTCGAAAAGATACAACTAAAAGGCTCTATCTCTGTTTTGCCCGTACAGCATGCAAAGAAGGATTTGGCTGTGAAGTATTAGGAAAGCAGAGAAACAGAAAGGTCTGCTCTCCCTCAATGGGTATTAAAGTCAGTTGCTTAAAGTTTTGGAAGCATTTAATAATGCTACAGTCTCCGAGTTGCAGTTTCAGGATTTTGAATAGTAGCTTTAATTTTTTTTAAAAAAGCTGTTACAGAAAAATACCTGGAAACTGAAGTCATTCCAGTGGGTGGAAACTAATGTTTGTTTTGCTCAAAATGGGATAATAGCAGCTGCAACCACTTCTTTAAGATTTAGGCTAGAGAATGGCCCTGACAACTAAATTGGTGAGTTTATAGGCTAAGGTCTCATCTTACAGTTTACAGGTAGGCAGAATATTCTCCAGCTACTGTCCTGATTCCAGCCTCTCCTTTTGGGGCAAAATAATAGAGAAAAAAATAACCATCAAGATCAAACAACAGGTGACTCTAGCTGAACTCACAGAAGGCTGGTAAGCAGAGTTTAAATTAGGACAGAGTGCCAAGGCTACTGAAAAACTTCCTCCAGGCCATAAGCACACACGAAATACTCCTGATCAAACTACTGGACTGTCCTGTAGCCTTGGCACGGCAAAGAACACTAACGCTACCGCCAGCATCTTTGTTATGCAGCAGGAATACCTAGGCATGGTCTGCTAGATTTCTTCCTAGTAGTAATGTGCATCTGCTCTTTCTCTCTGAACATCTTGCAGGGATCAGTGCTAACCTTGGGGTTTGTTTGGTTTTTTTTAGATTTTTTCAAAATCTACATGAGACTTCTGGGAGAAGTGGAGAGTGAAACACCATGGCATTACCTTCCAACAATAGAATGATAACACCGAACTGTTTATCTTGTTCTTTGCTCATGCAGCTGTCATTATGTCTAATGCATCAGCATGGGTCAGGAAATAACCTTTCCGATGACAACCAACTGACTCAAGCTGAAGCAAGCAAGATGAAAGCAATGACTGGGAAAGAGGAAACGCATCAAAGAATGGTGGTGTTTCCACTTGTCCCTGTAGGCATTCAACCCACAACAGCGCAAAAACTTTGCAATGCTCTTCCTGACAAGTCTGAATGACATCCTTTCTTTTACTTTCTGACTTGCTAGGAAACTTCATCCAGAGTTCAGGCATTTTGGGCGTTTGCCACATGCATTCTGTAGGACTGTTTTACTGCATCGATCTATGGTGTCCACTCCCAGGTTAATATATAATACGGTTTATGACCTGTGATTTTGGCTGCTGTATGAACCCCTTGTCTGTATGGTGCTTAAGTTGACAGCTGGTTCCTAGTTCACTTATGATGCCAGTTCAAGCTTTTTGTTCTAATTTCAGTAGCAACTTGACAGATCAAGTCTTAGTTCTTGACTTGTGGGACTGCAACCATTGCAATCACTGTTCCTTTTAAAGCAATGCAGACCACAAAACTGAGAAGGAAGCTCGTGCAATTGGGAGCAAATGTTCTGTGACATTCTGATTGTAAGAACCCCCTCAAAAGAGCAGTCAAGTACAGGGTTCGATGGTGTTCACAAAATATCTTAAAATCTTCACTTGTGTGAAACTATGTACTACAAATATATTACTTTAAAAAAATGAATAAAAGGAAGGACTTAGGGGAAAACGTAAAAAGTTTTATTAAACTAGCGTTGCTGATAGAGAAGTTAAAAAACCATATGGGTGAATCACGCTCATGACTGAATGCTTTTCTTTATTTTTCTGTCTGCATTAGTTACTCATCATAAATTATATTCTCATTGTTCAAACACATTTCTCGTTCCAAATAATTTGCTTTATTTTCACACCTGCCAAGCTAACCTGCCTCAACTCACTTCACGTTCCCTGTAGAATCATTGCTAGTGCTACTCATTTTTTGTGCTGACACTTTTACCTGTTAGTTTAATAATTTTTAAAATTATTTAAAATGTTCTTCATTTTATGAGTATTCCCTTAATAGTTATTGTTTTCAAAAGTACTTACATAAATTGCAAGTTTTAAACCAGTAAACCACATAACTTAAACCTACTTCTTTCTAAGTTTTGAAGGGGAAAAATTTGACAAAAATAAATTGTTATTTAGGACTACTGTGGCTGAAATTTTTCATCTTCCAGATATTTAGAAATGGATCTTAATTGAAACATCATATCAAAACACTCAGAAAGCTGGGCAATGCAGTAGTTCCAATTTGTGTTACAACAAATGCCCAATTCTGGTCTGTGGCTAGAGTGTGGAGAGACTTAGAAAAAATTATATGAGAGGAAATTCTCTGGATGCTTTAGAAATAAACGTATATATTTCTCTCCCTTTTAGAGAAAAAAATAAAAGAAATTATTTAGCAAGACACAGGGTGACCTGAACCTTACAGAATCTTTGCAGAACCCTGTGGAAGACAATGTAGTTTGGAGATTGACTTCTGCACTTAGTTATTTGCACAGGTGAATGGGAGAACATGAATTCAAGGCCAGAACTTGGCTTGCAGAAACATTATTATTCTTGATGAGTCACAAGAAAGAACTTAGCTTGACCTTTAGATCAGATTGCATCTGAAGGGGTAATATTTAGAGACGCCATCTTTTTGCATAAGCATTATATGTGATTCTGAGCCAAGCTAAGCATAAATGTATAAAACTGTGTTAAAGATCAAGAGCCAATCAGACTAACAGAGTTTTTTGGACAGATAGACTAAGAGGAGACTGTGATTACTTTAAGATTAATGAATTTCTCTGAAATTTGGTAGAAATCACCTCCCAGACTGTACCTTACTCATGTTTAACTCATTGCCTTAACGCAAAGGCCCCAAAACTGAATTAAGTCATTCTGTATCATGCTGCTCTGAAGCAGAAAAACAAAGGCATAACATAATTCAGTTTAATAACATTTCTCTCTTCCCAAATGTACTTCTTTCTGTAGTCAAATGTGTAATGAGAGACTTGTCTCAGTGCCCAGGCTTGCTGAGCACCACGAGAACATGATACAAATCAGTCTATGCCATAGCAAAGAAATGTGTAATGATGCGGTGGATACCATACAAACCTCCCACAAAGAACTTTTGCCTTGGGATGACTGAATTCCCAAACATATGGAATAAAGGGTTTAAGAGGTAACGAGGGGCCACATACCTCTGCACAGTATCTCTACCTAATCGGCAGAATGACCCTGAGACAATTTTACTTAGAGCTTTGTTAAATTTGGATAATTTTTGTTTTGTTTATATTAACAGGAAATACTAAGGAACTCATTAGAAATTTGAAAACCAGGCGATTGTACAGATTGCTCTTCTCAGATCATGAAACTCTCATGAACAGGCATGAAAAAAAGTCAAACTGTTTCCCTCTGCCCTATTACTGGACAGCTATCCCAGGTAAGCTTCTATAACTGTGTTTTAGAAAGGTATGTGGTAACCTAAGATTCATATTGCTTCATATCAGACATGAAAGGAGAGATAACAGTTTCCAAAAGTTGTGAAGGAATAAAAATTCCATTAATATGAGGGGGAGAGGGTTGCCTTCAGGCAGCTAAAAGATAGGTCTGAAAAGGCATCTAGAAGTGTATTGTGTGTCTTAGGTATCTAAGCTGAACGAGCAACCTACAACTCCTGGTTCCCTAATTAAACAGAAGGACCACAGGCACTAATTTACCACCAGTGAAGTTAGGCGTCCAGAATATTGCTGCTTCACATACCCTGAAACATTTTTTATTAGTATCGTCTAAATGACGTTCAGCAGTTTGTGCACACCTGAATTGCCCCAAGTAGGTTATCCCATAGGCAAGTTTTGTGACTGACCTAATTGCAAGGCTAGGCTAAGGGCATAGCTCCTGCATGCTTACAGCTCATCCAAGGCAGCTCCAGCCACCTTAACTGAAAACATGCAACTCATGAGGCAGGTTCCACCAACCTTTCATACAGTGAGCCTTTAGGTCAAAACACTCATTCAGGAATGGCAGCCTGTGGTTCAGCAATGCTCTGCATGTACTGCAAATTTCCCATGAAAACCAGAATTTGTGTTGCCAGTGTTTGCCAAAATTAAAAATAATTATCTTCTAAACACATCAGTGATTCCAGGGAATGTAGTCAATAGCAGCAATTTATTTAAGGACATTTTCAGGATACACAATGTATCACTGAGCCTAGGACTCCCACTTCTTGCACAAATGATCTCACCAATAAGCTATTACAAAAAATGTGTCACTACCAGGATCTCATCCCTTTTTTTTAAAAGAATAGAGTTACCAGGCTCCCACACCAAAAGGAAAAGTTAAGTTGAGGATGGGTTTGAGGCAGTTACGCACATTCTCATACAAGTATATGGTGCGGGGTTTCAGATAGTGCCTGAATCTAGAAGCAAAGTATCCGTTAAGACATCCTTCTCCATCATGGCTCCTGTTTGCTAGTGTAGATGTGCTCTTCTTCTAATTACTGGCTTCTGTGAATGCTTTAATCAAGTGTGTAACTCATAACACAATGGTTTTTCCATACTCTGCAATTAAAGGCTTTGGTGTCTGATTCCACTTAATTTAGGAACTTCAACCGTAAGGTAACTGGTAAAAGAATAAATCAGAGGTCCAGCACTAACTTTTGTCTGAGGATTTTGGGATTTTGGTGGTGGAATATGTCTTCTGTCAGCATTTCCAGGTAAGCGTGCTACTCAGGATGACTGTGGCCCATTAGCTGTGCTGAGGTGAGTCTAGAGAAACACATCTAAATTTATCTAAATGCTCTGAATCTCTGACCTTAAATACATATCTGGAAGTCTCTGGAGAACAGATGAGCATCAGAGAAGTCCAGCAAATAGTTCTTTCTGTCTAACAGAAAATACTGAAAGAATGGACTTTCTATAACAGTGGTTATTTATAATTCAGCAGAAATAATAACCTCTGGAAAATAAAAAGTTAAAAGTAAACAGTAACATTTTTAAATCAAGAAAATATGGGGACTGGTCACATTTTCGTCAGTCCAAGGCAAATGTGAATACCTTATTTACCCATGAAAGAATATACAAAATTTATCTAGAGACATTAAATGCTCCGTGTAAAAGAACACCTCATAATATATTCCTTTTCAGGAGTAACTGTTGAGAGCCTAAACATTCCTTTCTGTGGGACTACTATGCTTAATTCTTTAAACATGTTTTAGACCAGCTATGATTCTGCTGCAAATGTGAACTCAGCTGTGGGTGGTAAATGGTAGAGGTATTTTCAGTTTATTTGAAATATTTGACACTTTTTGTTTGCCTTGGGCTTCAACCCCCCATAAGTGAGTGAAATGGATGATCTTAGGGTTACTGACTCATATTTCCTGTCCTCATGATAATAAAACAGAGTAAGAACAAATATGGAGAAATTAAGGAACAACTTGGGACCAATTATAAGTTGGGGGGCCTTCAAGAAAAATAATGATGTTCAAAAATAAATACTTTTATTTCATTTTAAAGTCTGACTGCAGGATGATATTGAGTGAAATCTTTCTCCTTTAACTTAGCAGCCAATAGGAAAGCAGCAGCTGGAATATTTTTAAATAAATACTTTTAAAGAAATACAAGCTCTTTCATCCTTGGGAAAAAGGAAAATGCCTGTGTGAGTGGGCAAAACACAGGAAATTGAATTACTATGGGGATTATTCAGTCTGCATTATGAGCCTGCTTTCCCTACAGAAAGACAAGAAGCAATTCAACCCATAAGACACCATTCATTGTAGGCCTTTGCCAAATATCTCAGACAGGACTGCAGCACAGTCACATCTATATAAAAGTGAACATTGCTTTTCCACTTCTGCTGCCATCAATAGCTATCTTCCAATGTGGACTCCACCTCAAAGCTAACAAGGTGATGGGCCAGATATACTGTTAGCAATCTCCTCTTTGACCACCTATATTAGTGTCCCTGCAATAAATGCAGAGGACTGTAGGAGGGCATTAGAGGGAAGAATGGATGGAGGATGTTTCCAAATACCCATTTTCTAGGGATGCTCCTGAATACCCCTTATAAGCTGTGGCTTAGGTTCATTGGCGTTGATGCAGAATAAGAATATAGATACTCAAAGATTTTTTTTGTCTTAGAGTCTGCCACAAAGCTGGATTGACTTGATTTTTATTCTGCTGTCCTTTCTTATTGTTGTTTTTAGCATTTGTTGCATCTGTCATTTATCATAAAATCATGTAAGTTTTCTATGGAAGAAACTGTGGAGGTCATCCAGTCCACAGTCTCACTTGGAGTAGGGCTTTTGCCAATACTAGATAAAAATAATGATTGTTTTGTGTGGTGAAGTGTTGAAAACCTCCCAGGATGGAGATCCCACCTCCTCTTTGAGTAACCTGTGGCAATGCTGTAATACTCTCCCGGTGACAAACTTTTGCTGATGTCCAGCTTGAACCTGTCAAACCTTACCTTGTGGCTGACAGCTTTGTTTTGTAATCTGTAATATCAAAGAGTTCAGTTCCATTGTCTCTGTAACTCCTTCAAGTAGTTATAAGCAGGAAGTTTTTTATCTTCATTTTGGAGATCAGAATTAACAGATAAATTATTCTCTCTGGAATAGCAAACAAAAAATATTCCTCTGATTTAATGATCCTACTTACAGGCCCTTGTGACATTTTGTCATATGCCACATCTTCTCCAAGAGGGGCTACTTCACCTATGTTGTGAGCCCACTAACAAGACAAGATGATCTGAAGTGAAATATTCTCCCTATGATCCCAGGAACAAGGATTTGAGACTGAGAAATTATGATGGATTTTTATTTCCTATTGCATAAGTAGAACCAAAATGCATTTTCAGAGTGTGGACTGCTCTCAGTGATGCAACCAAATCTGACTTTACAGACATCAGTAGTGCATGGCAATACAGTATTTGTGGTTGAGAATAATTAACTCTCTGATGCATTTTTTGGTTATTCCCACTCAGGGCAATTGCCGTGGTTTAACCCCAGCTGGCAGCTAAGCAGTAAGCACCACGCAGCCACTTGCTCCCCCCACCTCCTACCCCGCAGTGGGATGGGGGAGAGAATCAGAAGGGTAAAATGGAGAATACTCGTGGGCTGAGATAAAAACAGTTATGCGGTAAAGCAAAAGCTGTGCATGCAAGCAGAGTAAAAGAAGGAATTCATTCACTGCTTCCCATTGTCAGGCAGGTGTTCAGCCATCTCCAGGAGAGCAGGGCTCCATCACCCGTAATGGTGACTTGGGAAGACAAATGCCATCGCTCCAAATGTCCCCCCTGTCCTTCTTCCCCCAGTTTTATACACTGAGCATGACCTCATATGGTATGGAACATCCTTTTGGTCGGTTGGGGTCAGCTGTCCTGGCTGTGTCCCTTCCCAGCTTCTTGTGCCCCCCCGGCCTGCTCGCTGGTGGGGCGGTGTGAGGAGCAGAAAAGACCTTGACTCTGTGTAAGCACTGCTCAGCAACAACCAAACTATCCCTGTATTACCAGCACTGTTTCAGCACAAGTCCAAAACATAGCCCCATACCAGCTACTATGAAGAAAATTAACTCTATTCCAGCCAAAACCAGCACAGCAATGGAACAAAATCATATCAGCTTCCATCCCACTAAGCATAAATATATTGACTTTCAGCTCAAACTGCAGAGTATGTAATTCTTCCTAACACTTTTGGAAAGGGGTGTTTGTTATAACACTGGGTGATGAAAGAATCCCAGCTTGAGGTGAAAGGTTCTGTGTTTTGGACATTGTTCCTGCTGTATATATGTTGTTTATGTGTGCAACACTTTCAAATGAACAATCTCAGAGAAGGCACGTTAAGGGCTGTAAGACATTATTGCAGTAGGGCCCATATACTGAAAAGCAGGGATGTGTACTCCAGGGAACTGTCAACTCCTCTTTACAAACCCATTAGACAGGGTCCATCTGCTAACACTGGCTCCTCAAAGCTGTAAGGGAACAGTTGACTCACTGAAAGGTCTATCCAACAAACCCTAGTTGCACATACAACAGACGTCCTTTGGGGCTAACCATAAACTCTGTATCTTCTGGGCTGTTATTTTGGCACTATTTTTATTCTGCTGCTCCCTCAGACAACTTCTCATGCACTCTTCACCAAACAATGTCTGATACCCCCCTACCCCCAGAATTATGATCCTGCAGAGAAATGAAAACATAATGAGAATTCATTCACATCAGGCTTTCTATGAGGATAGTGAAGGCACAGGACAAAAAGACTTTTCCTACTTCAGCTTTAAAACATTTTTTCCAGTTTTAGTGGGAGAGAATTCAGCAGCCGTCAAGAGAAGCAGATAGAATCCTCAGTGCCAAAGTGGAGTGCCTGTGTTCTCAAGATCTTAACACTCCTGAAGGGGGATGTGCAATAAGTCTTCTGGAGATGTCAGCAAGACCACAAATAGCTTGAGAAGAATTAAGTAAAATTTTAAAATAATAGACTACAGGTGGCCTGTGGGAAGACCCCCAGTACACAAAGAATATGTGTTTGGCTTATTCCAAGAAGCCTTGCAGCTGTGTTTTTAATATAAGCTGAAGTCTGGGATTTAACAAGATTTAGTTAGATGGCATGTAAAATGGAATGATAGCAGTTCTAGCATAGAATTATATGATTAATACAGCAAAGCTAGCTGCATTAGAATCTTTTTTGTCCCACTGCACTATTAATGCTCTGTGAGTAATGTATATCTAAACTCATAATTCATATCGACATTATAGGAAAAGGCCAATCTGAAATAGAATCAGAATCAGATATCAAAATCAAGTAAAATCACAGATAATTTCAATCTCTGATTCCTAATTTTCAAAAGTTGATCAGATTTGAAACAGCACTACACAGGCTGAACATAATCAGTGTACTTAGCACAAATTGTCATATTTGATTCCTGTCTTTTGGAACGACTAACACAAGCAAGGATTTCAAGTTTGGCAACTGTGTGCCCTGTATTCATCCCCACAGGCCCCAGAAGGATAATTCTTAAACCTGCAAACTGTCTCGTGCAGCCTCTTTTTTCTCTTTTTTTTTTTTTTCCTGAAAGACTATCCAATTACTTAGTGCTGTGCTGGGAGTACCTGGGGAAATAGTAAAAGGAAATACAACTGAGAGCCACTGTGGTTTGACTCCTCTCCAGATACTTTGAAAATATTTTGGCAAAAACAAGATTTTAAGTAAAACTGTTTCCTTTGGTAATATACCCAGAACTGCAGGTTTTACATTTTTATACTTAGTATGGAGGGCCAAAAAAAAAAAAGTCCTTGAGTGAGAAGGTTGTACACGTGGTAGTAGTATTGGTGGGGAAGACAGAGAGAGCAACAGGGGGAAATTTGAACAAAATGCAGAAAGAAGACAAGGAGAGAACACATTGCAAATATCTATCTTCCGCTGCGAAAATGAACTACACAGTGCTGCAAGAGGGAAAACCTCTTTGAGCTCCTTAGACTTTTAAGTAGAGACAGGAGCAGCATGATGGTTTGTTCATCAAAGGATGTCTGTGAGAAAAGAGAAGCAAACCATGATTTCTTTTTTGATGTTTTATTGTCAAGCTGTGTCAATGAGGGAGCTCTTGAGCTGACAGTGATGTCAGATTTCCTTTTCTTACAGGAGATTCCTTGGAGTACTTCTGATCATTTTTTCTCTCTGAAGTTTTTAGTGAGAATAGAAAGAAGTGCCATGAAAAGCTTTCTAAATACGTTGTCCATACAGAGTTTTCTAGGTTTCTAGGTAATTAGGAGGCTTATGAATATGTAAATTAATGAAATAAAACTTTAATTCCTTTACCCTTCAGGACTGCTTACATCCTTTAGCAGATCTGAGTGTTTGTTTGGCTGCCACTGATTACAACCTGTTGGTGGCATGCACAAATTCAAAGTCGCTCACATTTGTAGTTTCATTGCTGTCCTGCTCTGTACACTTCACTTACAAGTAACATAATGATTGGCATTCAAGAGAACAGTGCTAAATCACTGTTATTATTCACCATAAGTTAATTAGGCAGAATATAAACACTTCTCTTCAGTTGTCCATTTCCAAATACAAAAAATTAAAACTCCATGCAACAGCCTTCAGACAGACATATATTTAAGTGTTTCTCTCCATTTTTGTTATGTCTCTTTTTGTTCAACTTGTGAGAGAGTTTTTTCAAGGCCAAATTACTGTTTTTCTTCTAGAAGGGCTCACCTTATCAGAGCTGGTCAAACTCTTTTCTGCTTTGGATGGGAATGTCATGGGTTAACCCCTGTTCACATCACAGCTTTTCTTCAGCAGGATAGTTTTTCTGCCCTGAAGTCACTTGTTACTGGGAAGAACTGGAAGAAGTTATTCTTTAAAAATAGCTGTGGGATGGAAGTTGACTTCAGTGAGATGACACAGGTGCTTACGTGAAGTTTTGCAAACTGGAATGACGTGTAAGTATGTGTAAACTGGGAGAATTTACCAAGCATGTGAGGAGTGAGTTTAGTAGCTGGAAGACAAGGCTGCAAGTCAAGAAGAAAAAAGGAAGAAAGGGTAGGTAATGAATGAACAGAGGTGATGAGGGTTAGAGGGAATTGAGTATATTTGGGAAGTAAGTCTTTGAAAATGTTGTGTTAAGCAAGAGGCAGGAGGAGCACAGTGAGGGGCTGAAGAGAGCTGGTTAGTCTTCAAAGACCACTTCCTCTGAGCTCAGGATCGGTGCATCCCTAAGAGCAAGAAATCAGCCAAGGAACGCAGGAGGCCTGCATGGTTGAGCAGGGAGCTTCTCAACAAGCTCAAGTGGAAGAAGGAACTTTACACTAAGTGGAAGAATGGCCTAACCCCTTGGTAAGATTACAAGGATGCTGCCAGAGCGTGCAGGGATGAAACGAGGAAAGCCAAGGCCACCCTGGAACTCAACCTGGCAAGGGATGTCAAGCTCAACAGGAAGGGCTTCTTCAAGTACATTGGAGGAAAAAGGAAGACCAGAGAAGTTGTGGGCCCACTGTTGACTGACACAGGAGCCACGGTGACGGAGGATGCGGAGAAGGTGGAGTTATTGAATGCCTTCTTTGCCTCGGTCTTTACTGCTCAGCCCAGCCTCAAGAGCCCCAGGCCTTGGG
>VXBO01007698.1:28154-45569 GCA_013400135.1 Rhinoptilus africanus | reverse complement strand
AAAAAAAAAAAAAAAGGGTTGAAGTGTTGCAAAGCTTATAATAAAAGCATGAAAAGAGATATTATCGATAATATCGATCTCTAATATGTCTTTCCTTTTCCAGTACTAAATGTTAATCCTTCCCAAGGTGAGCTTTGTTGCTACCTGAAATGAAGGCTGCAGGTGCACAGGGATGTTCTCAGGAAAGAAACAGCGATTATCTGCACTGAGGAAGGACCAAGCTTTTTTTTGCCCATTATAGGACCCAGCTTGTTCACTGCAGAAAATTGTGCATCCGTGTCTTCAGTAAATAATTGTTACTCTGTAAATGCAAAGGTTTCATTATCAGCACCCAAAATGTCAAATACCTGCTGCAGTGGTTAGTTACAAGATTGTGAGATATTTTTCCTGCTGTCAGGCTGGGCAGTTCAGCCACAAACAAGTCACTGCATGAGCCGCAGGTGGCATATTTGAATGTAAAATATCACTGTCACACAAAGTCAGCATCAGTTACTGTTTCTACAGTTGAGCTTAAATGTTTTCTTTACCTACGTTTATGCTAATGAAACAATGTGCAGGAGTGCAATGATTTAAGTGCATCTTAATTTTCTACCTCTCCCAGCTAGCGGGCTCTGGGGAGCTGTCAGTAGGTAACTGTGAGTAAAAGGTTACCTTGAGCCTAGGAGTAAAATACTTGGGCATTTTGACAGCTAAGTGTACTTTGGGCACCTAATCCAGCAAACCATTGATTTAATCTTTTAACCCTGAAAATGGATCTTGTCACATGACTTTCATGGTGGTTATTCAAAAATGCCGGACTTAACATGCGCCTCACTTTCGATAGCCATAGGATAGGCTTCACTAAATTCTTCAGGATGTTGTGATATTAAACTTCTACTGGTGCATGTGTTTGAGAAATGCCCTGAGGTCTCAAATAATGAGATGAGTAAGAATCTGCCACTGTGTTGAAATTCAAGGGAAAAATCTTTACTGTATTCTTAGCAAATTTTTCTTTTATTATCTGTGGGCTTGCACTGAGAATGTCTCTGTAAGCTCTTCTTTCAAACCGGGGTTTACTGGCGCAATGGAACAAGGTTTTAATTTGCTTAGAAATTAGGCTGGCAACTGTCAAATAAAGACTCTTACCTGTCCGAACCAATCCCTGTTTTTGACACTGACTGGTGCTTCATTTGGAAATACCACAAATGCTGTGTTTTGTAACTGACAGCCTAATTACTGACTAGTGATTAGAGTTTGGCATAATGGACTGTCTTTTGGATTGCTTTAGCTGTCAATGCTTTGCATGAACATTTCATAACTTAAGATCATAAAATGTAAAGCTAAATTAATTCACAGGCGTGAATGGACCTGAAAAGTTTAGCCTTGACCAAATTTTTTCAGCTGGTTATCCATTCCCAGTAACTCTGTCTTGTTACAGCACATGCATAAACTTTCAAAAAGAAAAGTTATATCACTGACGCCACTGAAATATAAATGTCTGTGCACACAGTGCATGACAGGTTTTATGTAGGCAGAAGCCTCCTCCTCCTCCTTCTCCTCCCCACTGGCCTTAAAAATGCCTTTTTGTTTCAAATTGTATAACTCTCTTGGCAGTTACAGATGTGCCAAGAGTCCGGCTTTGGCTGGGATTGGTTTTCTTTGTATCGGTTACAGCAGACCCTGCCAATGTCTCAGCTCTGCTGGCTGCAGAGGGCTGTTGTTCTCCGAGTGCAGCGGCACCTCTCTTGGCTGCTTGTTGCCCACTGCTTCAGCCTAACTCATGGCCCCAGACGTACAGGCCTCCTGCTTTGAGCTGCTCCCGCATCTCAGGGCTGCCGGTGCACGCAGGAGAAGATGTAGAGGCTTTCTGAGGAAGGGAGCGACCGGCGAGGGACAGAGCAGTGGCTAACTCAAAACAAGATGAGCCAGACTCTCAGGTGTCTCAGTGAACACGTGCTGGCAGAGGCAGAGGCCATGAAGAGTCCAGAGCTGAAACAAAAGTCAAAGAGGACACAATAAAGACATGAGGAATATAAATCCCCTGGGATCATCAAGGTTGGAGAATGGGTGCTGTGATATTCTGCGTGGGATGACTGGTTTTGTCACCAAGAGCAATGTTTTGCTGTCAGCTCTCTAGGATGGTGGTGTTCTGGATGAAACTTGCATTAAAAATCACTTTGCAGCTAGTCGGCTCAACCCCAACACTTGCCCAGAAAAAATTTTGTCTCTAGGTTATGCCAGAAAACTCAACAAGCCAGATTTTGTTCAGGACATCAGCTCAGAAGCACAAGATTGAAGAGCAGGAGGGACAACATGATTGCTCAGAGTTGCTTTTGAAGAAAGACCTCATGTGACTACATCTACAGTGACTACTGTTCTGCGATGCAGGAGTGAAAGCAAAGAATGGTCCAGAAACTTTCCCTCCTATTTCCAGAGTGTCCTGATGAGCCTAGTCTCCAGAGGTTGGAACAGTAATCAAATGATTATCTCCTGGATAAGTGCCTTATGACACCATTCTAATACCAACAGACCAAAGCATAAATCATTGGCCCCGGAGATATTATGAACTCACCTAGTTAATTAATATCACAATATTAATTAGACTGGACACAGCTATTTCATGGATGTGAAGAGTTCTTTGTAGCTGTGCAACCGTTACCCTTGTCAATCATGATGGTATTTACCCATTTATACACCTCAGTTCCAGGGCAGCCTGATCAGGACAGCTGACGCCACCAAATGAACAACAGCAGGCCCAGAGTTGGGCCATTAGTTTTGTACTAGGCTGCACTGTGAGTGCAAAACCATTTATTTTTCAATAAATGGTTATTCCTGGACTTCCAAAAAAAATGAGCATCTTGTAACCAAAGACTCCTGCTCCCTGTGAATTTATTTTTTGCAGTGAGAACTCAAGTCCACAGAAATTGCTCTGCTTTCCTGCAAAATTGTGAAGGAATGAGTTGGCCTTGTTGCTGCAGGAATTGGCCACCTTTTCACACAGCTCTAAGGACCTGTCGGCCTCAGCATCCAAAGCAGACAACAGAAGAGGGATAAGCAAGTAGGCAGAATTTTAGCTCTCTGTTGTGTTTTCACCTTTCTCAAATGATGTAAAATCGAAGCACCAACAACCAAGTATCAGAACTTGAACCTTTACCCTAGTTTTTTTAGGCTGAACCATTTTGACATGTGTCTCTAGGGAGTGTTTATATGTGGTGTAAAAACGATCCAGACTGCCAACACATCAAAAAGCAAACAGAGCGATAAAGGTTGGGCTATTTTTGTTTGTTTTGTTCAACATGCTTCATAAAGAGAGAGCTAGCTGGCTAATGAAATTATATATAAACCTGTTATGTGAATCCCTACATAAATATAAAATCCAAGTTCAGTTTACAAAATGGCTGGTAGGGAATTACAATATTATTGAATCATGATTATTTGGACACTTTTCCACTCTTTCAGAGAATGCTAATAAATCATAAAGGAGTTGTGGATTTTAGCACAAATGATTAATGATAGCAGAAATCTGATCTTTCTTCTTCACTGGTTCATCTTGAAGTTTGGGAACAAGAAAAATACCCTGTGAAAAATATTGCTTGTCCTGTACGGCCTGTAGTTGGGCAGTAATTGGGCTACCAGTCATAAACAAGGCTGCCTGGGTTTCACAGTGTGCTGACAACTGGAGTGGATCTATGTAAGTAGAGATGTTTTCAGATGCTGAACAGATACAGACAAGGAACAGATCACTCCTCTATCAGAGGTAAGGAGAGAGTCATAAGATTTTCCCTGAGATATGGCCACAGTAGGGAAACTACACACTGCATCTCTTTGCAGGTTAAATTTCTTTCCTGATTGCAACACAAGATTCAGGCAACCAAACAGAAAACTAAAAAGAAAGATCTATGGAGAATATTTCATGAATATACTCTAAAAATTGTTTAGCAAAGCTCTTGGCAGTAATTTGAAAAATAATGGACATATTCAAAGGAAAGTAGGTTCTGTTTGTGATGGGTCAGACAGACCTGTGTATTTGTAATTTTTGTACACAAGCATCAGTGCAACTAATGCTAACTGATATGGAACATAGGTATGCCTCTCTACTACAGCTTCTACCCCCAGTCTCCACATCAAGGAATATTCCAGCCATCAATATCAGTGTTGCTTTTTATACCAACAAGCATTATACAAACACTATTATTTGCCCTTTAGCCATGACTCAATCAAGAGTCACTCCAGACTGTCCTCTTCACATATCACAGCTTATCCCACTCAATTTACCATCCACCTTAAAAGTAAATAAAATTTAGTTGTTTTTGAAACAGCTCATTCCACATAGGTGTCTTTGGTTTAGTAGCTGAATGCCAGTGTATTTCAATATTTACCCCTACAGCTAGATGAGATGGCAGATAGAGAAGCAGAAACTTTGGAAATTTTGATGGGGTTCTTTTTGGCTTCCATTATTTAGAGCTGCAAGGGCTAATAGCAAAAAAAAAAAAAAAAATCGATGTTTGAAATCTCACTTGAAGGCATTCCTGGGACATAGGCTATGAGAAGATGGGTTGGTGGTTTTGAAATAAACCAACTGCCGCAAACATTGAATAAGAGTCTTGTGCCTTATTGAAGCAGTCCTATGGGAGACTACTTAATCTAAGTACTTGAGAGTTGCTGGAAACTAGCCAGTACCTCTTTCTTAAAATCTAGGTATTCAACCCCTCCCATCCATGTATGTGTAGAGACCATGAAGATGTGAAGAACATGCATAACCTGAAGCCAGCAGGTATATACAGTCACTACAAGCAGTCCTCTTGTTCGTCTTTCAGGATTAAGTAATGGAAAGGGAAAGAAAGGCTCTGAACTTCAGGCTGCTGGTATAGCTTGTATTAGCTGAGAAGCACTGCACAAAGCTGTTCAGTGAGCCGTGAAAAATGAATCAGTCTCTGTTTGTTTCCTAGAGGACAAAAACATATTTCACTGTAAAACATAGACTGCTAATAGTATTAATTGTCAAGTTTGCTGGCAACTTGTTAAAATGTCAAGAACTAAAGAAACATTCTGGGCTGGGCTTGAGCTTAGTAACATGAGTGTAAATTACATTAAAGCCTAAGTGTTTACTACAGATCTGAAAATCTGTGCATTTAATTGAAACAGCTATCCTGTATATTGTTTTCTTGTCATTATGGCTTTTAATCACAAAAATGCCTGGGCCACACTGATTTAAGGAAACTTGCAGTCTCTCTGTAGTTGTTATGTAGGTAAATATTGTGGTTTAAGTGCTAAAATGTACACAGTTGAAAAATAATTATCCATAGTGTTAGCCAAGAAAAACTTGGCAAGCACTCTAATGCCATAGAACTGGAAAGCTATAAAGCACCTTTATTCTCTCAAATAAGTAGGAATAGATAAAATAGGTTGGTCAAAGCAACCTTTTCAATTAGAATTATGTAAAATGACTTTTTTTTTTCTTACAAAAAGGAAAATTTTCTCCAAATTTTGAACTGAATTAAACAACCAGTTTATATTTTACTTCTTCTGTGACTTTTCTCTAAAGGAAGCATATTTTCAGGAATAATAACTAAGACAGCACACTTAGAGCAAATTCTACAAAATATTTAAGGAAAATTAATTCTGGTGTATGCTAAATCAAGAATTGATTTATTTAAGATATTAATGTTAGTGTATTACGTGCTATTTTCTAAGTTCCTTTAAACAGAAGCAAACACACCATAAATAACATAATAATAATTAAACATTTCTTATAGTTATTTATAGGTAGGTATATGAGATATGCATGTGAACACTCAACTATTAATACCGAATATTTCCTATACTGCCCTCACTGAAAAATTCCCTTGAGTTCAAAAAATTTTTAAATTGGAATAGTTTCATGATTGTGGCATGATTTTGAATGGATACATTCCTGGAAATAGCAGTCTGTTCACAACGATCTGTAAAATACAAAATAAAATACAAAAGTCAGCTAGTGAGTTGTTTACTACCATTATCCCTCCCTCATTTTAATAACTAAAATTCAAACATTTTACTATAAATATTAAATGACCACTTGTTTTAATATGCAGCAGTAGTTTCTTAAAATGCAAAGTCTAAAGTTATAGGCTTTTCAGATCAAAAACATTCAGTATTTACCTTTCTGTCTTGATAGCATTGATATGTAGAAGTGGTTCAGAGATTTCCTCATGTCACATGTAAAACATTTTATATAGATATTTCTTTGCTGTAGCTTAGTAAAGTTTGTTCTTCATAGTACTGTAAGATAAATAGCATGAATTTCTAGTCAACCTTAGCTAAAATAAATACGTTGTACTTTGTGGAAGAAAGGGGTTACTTTCTCGCTATCAAATGCAAAAGTGTCCCAAGTTTGTTATCAGCACACGGTGAATGTTTGCCTTAAGATGAACTTAATATCAGCAACCTTACAAATGAGCAAATAAAAAACAGGCAGAGATAAAAATGTGCTGAAAGGGTTCCTTTTGTCAAATGCAGTTAATGTGCACCAGTGCTTTGTTGCACTCTGGGGCTGCACAGGGTTATTCCATTTGCAGTCCATTCTTTTTTAACTTCCCAGGACCCAGTGGAGGCCTGGGAAGACTCAAGAGTTCTAGTGACAGACACTGGAGATCTGTTATCTTTAAATGAAGTGGTTTAGGGTGATTCCAACCTCAATTTGTGTATCCAGGTCTTTTGGATTAGCCCAGAGGAGATCCAGCTGGTGTTCTGGCAGCACAAAGCTCCTCATATTGCCTCCTCCATGTTCTCCAACGCTGGCTTAGATAGTGCACCTGTAGATTTGAGGGAATTTCCCCCACCCCACCCCACCCCACCCCACTCCACTCATTTGCTCTCAAGCTTGACTTATCTTGTTCTTCTGGGATTGCCAACAAAGGCTTAAGTCACGGTAGTGGTATTTTTTATCTTTATGCAACCGAGAATAAAATTGAAGCTACTAATTCATTCTATATGCAGCCTGGAACAACCACTAAATCTTCACATGCTTTGCCCCTTTCCAGTGCAACTCAGTGATCTAAAGCCAAACAGTTATGTTTCTCAATACTAATTCCATCATCCCAGAAAAATTGGTTTCTCCAGCTGGGAGAAATGATAAAAGAAAGAGCGTAAAAATAAGCAAATATTTTGGTTTTTTTTTTGTTTTGAGTTAAACTGAGGCAGTGCTTTTAAAGAGTTAAACCAAAATGTCACATAAAAATGTGTTCAGGTAACTTCTCAGTTCTACAGCTTCGCTCTGGAAATTGCATGGATTTCTGCCAGTCAGCTGCTGCAGAGGCTGAATGGATTGTAAATACTTGTCTGGACCCTGGGCTTCTTTCCTTGGTGCCTTATGCAGGTTATAGAGACATAATGCCCCCCTGACCTCCACCGTGCATCCAAATGCTTTTCTCTCTCCTTTATTTTAATACTGAAGAAACCTCATCACCATGAACTTTCTTCTAATAGAAGTCCAAAAAGGAAGAAACAACTTAAACCCTTAACAACTATTTTCAGTTTTGTGCTTAATTTAGGATAGTTCACAGTAGGAAACTTCTAAATGAAACTTTGAATTTCATTAAAGTAAAACTAAAAAACCCAAACAAACCAGAACCCAAAGCGTTTCTCATGAAATGCAGTGTTCTGTGATCCTGGTTTTGATTGTGTAAACGAAAATAGATCAACAAAAAAAAAGTTTCCTGTAAACTTACCCCTCTGACAGGGAAGAGAATCAGTTCCTGTCCCTTGGATCCTGAACTGAAGAAGAATCGGTGCAGGGCAAGTTGGGGAAAAAGTCCTGCTGAGACACAGGCTGCTGACAGGCAACGCTATGCAGGTATGGTGCTCGTAGCTGTCGGCTGCCATCGTGTCCCATACGGAGTGACCATGTTGATGTGGTTCTATCTCAGGAACCTAGAGCCAAGGCTCAATGGAAACATGCCCTTTAGGGCTCTCCTCAACAATTTGGTTTCACATTCACTGGGCACCTTAAACTCCTAGAAACATTTTTAAAATAGTATCATCAGAATCTTACTAGATACAGATGATTTTTTTAAATAGTTAACTTCCACGAATCCCATTTAATGATGAAGAAATGTCACCCTCCTGCTCCAGTGCCTATCAGATGACATGGCCCTACACCTACATCTGTTATTTGATGCAGTCAGGAAGAACAGGGTCATTCAGAGCATTGCTTTCCTGGGGCAGAATCTCCAGCTTTGAAAATAAATATCTCAGCTTTTTTCTTGACATCTCGTTTTGACAGTGATTTGAATGCGCTTCAGCATTTGTTTAGGAACAAGAGATAATTGCACCAGGGTGAGATGGTCTCAGGGGGCCCTCTGGAGTTCCTATTGGGATTGCTTGCTGACTCTTGATCTTCTCTGTGATCTGCCATTCTGTGAAGTATCATGTAGCACAGCAGATGCAAACAACCTACATTCATTTAAGACCTCTGTTGGAATAATATTTTCCTTTTGCATTTTGTTGTATCTATAAATCTTTTATATGGAAGCTTTAAAAAAAACAAGTAAAACTAATATGACATCCTAATCACCTATTTACTTTATATCTCAAATTATACATCCTACTGCTACAATATGTAAGTAAGCAAACTTAAAAAAACACACCAACCTATGTCCATAGTTACTGTATATACTCAGGTTTTTTGTGCCATTAAATATTGCCTAGGGACTTTGAACAAAACTCTGCCATCTGTATCTATCATGCTGTTTGTCAGAATGGCAGCATTATCATATTACTATTTTTTTAAGGGATAGGTTGCTGGCCTATCACTCAACTCCTATCCTGTAGACAGCTTTTTGTCTGAATTTAGCTCTTTAATCTCTCCAGCTATGTGTATTTCCAGGAATTTAAACTCTCACCAGTCTGTCTTAATGGGTTTCAGAGCTTTCCAGCCATTCCAGCACATTAAGGAAGAGTCTCCAGGGACAATGCCATGTTTATGTTGCACTGTACTACCCCTTGAAGAATGCAGCACGTTCCTATACTGCCTTACTATGATTACACGGTCATGACCAGACCGTCACCTGGCCTCCACTTTGTTCTTCATTTCCTCTGTTTGGGAATGCACTCCATATGAGAATGAGAAGAGAGGAAAAGTCTGCATTCACTTCGATGTCTGGCTATCCCTTGGTCAGGCTAAAAAGGCAGATGTGCTATGTTTTGTTCTTTTCCTTCTGTGTGATTCCAGCAAGAATCCTTAACACCGACACTACAAGGAAATGACAAGTCATGGCTCCCTCCTGATTTTGCTGATATGCTCTAAAAGTATGAAATGGAAGAAAAGAAGAATATACATTCTTATGTAGGTGTTCGTAATGCTCTACTGACAACATGATCTTTATTAACAACTTGCTCCCTGCTTTAACGTAACAAGTATGCAATGTGAGGTAGGCGTGTTCACAACTTTGGTAGGTGGGTTGGCACTGTTTCTTTGGAACCTGTAGGGGTGTAATGAGGTGCAAATCTCCAAAGGCTTTATNACTTTATGTATTAGCGTCTCATACAGTAGAAATCCAGAAACATGCAGTTATGTCCTGGCAATAAAAACAGGGGTGCTGATTTGCAGACACTTGATTTTAAAATAAATTCATTAGAAATGTATCTATATCCAAGTATCCTGAACTTGCAGCTGGTTCCTGTTCTTCTTACTCCAAGCCCCAAATCATTGTAATGGACAATCTACGTTTTTGGAAGCGTGGTTGTGGATTTAAATGTCGTGTCTCGAGCCCATTCCTGGAGTTAAATTGAGAGTGCAAGTCTATCCATATCGGACAGAATCTGATCTCACATTGGGGCAGGTCAGAGGTAACTGTACTGAAGTCAATGGAACGGATCTTAAATTCATAACTTCTATATCAGTTGAATTGCACTTACTTCAATGAAGTTGCTTTTGATTTACACTGATTGAATGACATCAGATTAAGACCTCATGTTAAAGTCTTTATTTTTCTTTTGATTTTAGTAAAAATACCAATACAGCCATTCAGAAATGTGATGAGATTTTTCTTCTAAAAGTGCTGGTTAAATTTGTTTAAAATAAACACACGAAAATTTCTGTGTTGTTTCTATATAGAAATGCATGCTGTTAGCTAAGAGAGAGAAGAAATATTCTGCAGCATTAAATTGTATTTTACAGTTCAATCATCTGGAAAATCTCCATGTGTCATATTTACATTCACTTCCTATTTAATGCAATACAGATTTTTTACATGCATCAACCTTGAAAGAAAAGAACATATGGAGAAGCCTATGTAGTTATTTAGTTTAACGAAATGGTATGCTTTTGTTTTACAAAAGAATTTTAATGGGGAGAGTGCAAGACCCTGAAACAAGACTGTTTCTTTAAGTCAGCTTCTTTCCATTTTCATTGCACAGCTCAAGCTGTGAAATAGTCCCAGAAAACATGAAGGTTTAATGTATTCCATCCAAGTCAATGATTTATCAAACTCAGTAATCACAATGAATGAACATGAAGTTGTACTTGAGTACTTGATACTCAAGATCAAATATCCCGAAGTGCCCTTTTATAGTCCCTGTGCTGGTCTTAAAAATGCAAGTCACTTAAATTCCACTCTGAAATGCTTCCTGATAATCAGCTGCTGCCGTTATAACCTAGGATGATGTATAAATGCCAGATTTCTGAGCACAATCCAGCCATCTTTATGGTTAAAATGTGCAGTAGTACCTGTTTCTATTGAAAAAAGGAGGATTATTTTAGGGACTGCAGGAGGTTACAAGATAAAGAATGNGATGAAGAAATGTCACCCTCCTGCTCCAGTGCCTATCAGATGACATGGCCCTACACCTACATCTGTTATTTGATGCAGTCAGGAAGAACAGGGTCATTCAGAGCATTGCTTTCCTGGGGCAGAATCTCCAGCTTTGAAAATAAATATCTCAGCTTTTTTCTTGACATCTCGTTTTGACAGTGATTTGAATGCGCTTCAGCATTTGTTTAGGAACAAGAGATAATTGCACCAGGGTGAGATGGTCTCAGGGGGCCCTCTGGAGTTCCTATTGGGATTGCTTGCTGACTCTTGATCTTCTCTGTGATCTGCCATTCTGTGAAGTATCATGTAGCACAGCAGATGCAAACAACCTACATTCATTTAAGACCTCTGTTGGAATAATATTTTCCTTTTGCATTTTGTTGTATCTATAAATCTTTTATATGGAAGCTTTAAAAAAAACAAGTAAAACTAATATGACATCCTAATCACCTATTTACTTTATATCTCAAATTATACATCCTACTGCTACAATATGTAAGTAAGCAAACTTAAAAAAACACACCAACCTATGTCCATAGTTACTGTATATACTCAGGTTTTTTGTGCCATTAAATATTGCCTAGGGACTTTGAACAAAACTCTGCCATCTGTATCTATCATGCTGTTTGTCAGAATGGCAGCATTATCATATTACTATTTTTTTAAGGGATAGGTTGCTGGCCTATCACTCAACTCCTATCCTGTAGACAGCTTTTTGTCTGAATTTAGCTCTTTAATCTCTCCAGCTATGTGTATTTCCAGGAATTTAAACTCTCACCAGTCTGTCTTAATGGGTTTCAGAGCTTTCCAGCCATTCCAGCACATTAAGGAAGAGTCTCCAGGGACAATGCCATGTTTATGTTGCACTGTACTACCCCTTGAAGAATGCAGCACGTTCCTATACTGCCTTACTATGATTACACGGTCATGACCAGACCGTCACCTGGCCTCCACTTTGTTCTTCATTTCCTCTGTTTGGGAATGCACTCCATATGAGAATGAGAAGAGAGGAAAAGTCTGCATTCACTTCGATGTCTGGCTATCCCTTGGTCAGGCTAAAAAGGCAGATGTGCTATGTTTTGTTCTTTTCCTTCTGTGTGATTCCAGCAAGAATCCTTAACACCGACACTACAAGGAAATGACAAGTCATGGCTCCCTCCTGATTTTGCTGATATGCTCTAAAAGTATGAAATGGAAGAAAAGAAGAATATACATTCTTATGTAGGTGTTCGTAATGCTCTACTGACAACATGATCTTTATTAACAACTTGCTCCCTGCTTTAACGTAACAAGTATGCAATGTGAGGTAGGCGTGTTCACAACTTTGGTAGGTGGGTTGGCACTGTTTCTTTGGAACCTGTAGGGGTGTAATGAGGTGCAAATCTCCAAAGGCTTTATACTTAGGTTGGGTTTCCATATGGATTTAAAATGTATTCAAACATCTTGAATAAATTGAGAAGAGAGCAGCCTTCCTGAAGACATTTGGCACTTCAGATGCAATCAGAAACCAAAAGTGGAAAAAACTCATTGAAATGGTCTAAACTTCAAAAAAAAATGCAATTTTGAGGTAGTTGTAGGAATGGAGAAGGTTCAAGGGTTATAGCAAATTCAGAAACCTGTCTGCACGTGACCATCCAGTTCAAACCTCTGTACCACCAAATTCCTTCGCTGCTTTAGCCAGCTTTTGTAAGCTTCCCTTATGCTGAACACTCAGAATAGTTAGAGCACCAAACTTTATTCATCTTATCCTTCTTTAATATCAACATTCATTTTTGGTATAAAGACGAATCAAAAGGCTTTTAAATGCCAAGAATTGAGTACAGAGTTCTGGATTCCTTCTGCAACAGCAGATAATTTTGCTCACACCTAAAGCATATGCTCTACTTTATGTATTAGNAATGCATGCTGTTAGCTAAGAGAGAGAAGAAATATTCTGCAGCATTAAATTGTATTTTACAGTTCAATCATCTGGAAAATCTCCATGTGTCATATTTACATTCACTTCCTATTTAATGCAATACAGATTTTTTACATGCATCAACCTTGAAAGAAAAGAACATATGGAGAAGCCTATGTAGTTATTTAGTTTAACGAAATGGTATGCTTTTGTTTTACAAAAGAATTTTAATGGGGAGAGTGCAAGACCCTGAAACAAGACTGTTTCTTTAAGTCAGCTTCTTTCCATTTTCATTGCACAGCTCAAGCTGTGAAATAGTCCCAGAAAACATGAAGGTTTAATGTATTCCATCCAAGTCAATGATTTATCAAACTCAGTAATCACAATGAATGAACATGAAGTTGTACTTGAGTACTTGATACTCAAGATCAAATATCCCGAAGTGCCCTTTTATAGTCCCTGTGCTGGTCTTAAAAATGCAAGTCACTTAAATTCCACTCTGAAATGCTTCCTGATAATCAGCTGCTGCCGTTATAACCTAGGATGATGTATAAATGCCAGATTTCTGAGCACAATCCAGCCATCTTTATGGTTAAAATGTGCAGTAGTACCTGTTTCTATTGAAAAAAGGAGGATTATTTTAGGGACTGCAGGAGGTTACAAGATAAAGAATGAATCTGTGAGCTTCTAAAAAAAAAATCTGGAGCCATATTCTGCCCCCAGTTACAACTAAAAAATTCCTCTGGATTGTATAAATCAAGATTTAGCCTGAAGATTTCTGTGTAGGTTATGCTGAGGCATCTTGAACTGATGGAGCTATTGTGGAGCCACATGACTGCAAATAGAAAAATGCAAAGAATGAAGTGTGGCTATGGTTGTAAAAAGGAATGCTACAAACACATTAGCTTTATAAGTCAACCATGACATTCAAATTTGATGGAAGTAAATTCAGCTCCTATGGAAATGTCTGGGTGGCATTCAATATGGTTCACAGAAAGTAAGCTGGGAAGAAAAAAGGGAGTCCTAGTTCTCTTTACTACTATCCCAAGGAAAGCCTGCATTTTGGGGTTTGATTCCCTGGACTTTAATGGAGGAGGTTTGGAGGTATACCAGTATTCTTTCAAGACGGTTCATTACCAAGAAGCTTGACAGAAAATCAGTCAAGTTTCTGTGTATTTGTGTGTGTCTGTTCAGCACCTTGTCTCTTGTTCATGTTGATCACTGCATCATCAAAAACTGGTGCATTAATTTGATAAGTATTTCATCAAGTTGACTCCTCTTCACAAACAAGAATGTTACAAAAGACCCCTACCAGTGCCCAGTTTCTACACTGAAACAACACCTCTCTGCAAGAAAAATATGCTGAAGTGCTTAAAGATTTGAATTACTAGTAATGCAGGAAGACTGTGATCCCACCAGACTTTGGGGAATGGTACCTCCAGCTAGACCTACTGCTTTCTATTAGATTTACCATCCCGGACAAAAGGCAGGCCAGTGGTGACAAAAACAACCTCAAACACACTAGTATACTTTATGTAACAAAGCAAAAATACATGAACTCCACTTATTCTTCCTTAAATAACAAAATATTTTTGTGTTCTTGACTGGTTAGTATAGAAAATCACTGTCCAATGCTGAGTAATTGCTGGGTCACCAGTACTATTAACTCATGCATCTTATGGATTACTGGTAAGCCTTGTGGCTCTTGACCCCATAAACCCTAGGGCTTTGCAAGGACAGACACCTACATTGACTGGGGGGAGCAAGGAGGGATGACACACCTGTGGTCTGGAAGCAGCCAGTGTATCCCTGATACCACACATGCTGCACACCTTGCAAAGATTGGTTAGACACAATCTGATCAATATGTCTGGATTGACTGTGTCCAGTTCTGGGCTCTCTGGCTCAAGAAGGACAGGGAACTGCTGGAGAGGGTACAGCCAAGAGCTATGAAGATGATGAGGGGACTGGAACACCTCTCTTACGAAGAAAGACTGAAAGATTTGAGTCTATTCAGTGTGGAAAAAGGACAGATGAGGGGGGGATCTTATCAACACTTACAAATACTTAAAGGATGGGTGTCAGGAGGATGGGGCCAGGCTCTTTTCAGTGGTGCCCAGTGACAGGACAAGAGGTAACGGGCACAAACTTGAGCACAGGAAGTTCCACCTAAACATGATGAGGAACTTCTTTCCCTTGAGGGTGGCAGAGCCCTGGCACAGGCTGCCCAGGGAGGTGGTGGAGTCTCCGTCTCTGGAGACATTCAAAACCCACCTGGACGCGTTCCTGTGCAAACTGCTCTAAGGTGGCCCTGCTCTGGCAGGGGGGTTGGACTAGATGATCTACTGAGGCCCCTTCCAACCCTGTGATTCTATGATTCTATGATTTATACACTATATTAAACTGCATTGAGTGGGTTTATTGGCATTGGTTCCTCATGTATAGTAATTCCCTAAACCTCCTTTTTTTGCATGGTGTAAATACAGCCTATGTAAAGTGCTAGTCTTTTGGCATGATTGGGGCATGCAAGTGAAGGTATTTCTTTTCCATTTTGAGAGTTCTTCCCAAATCCTTCATTTTGCCATTTTGTTTCGAACAAAAATCTTCAAACTCATTGCCTTTATTGTGTTTTGCATCACAACGTGGTTTTGAGCTAAGTCTCCTTAACAACCAACTCATGACTATTTATTTTTTTTATGGCTCTACCAGCGAGAGGCTTCACACTGAAGCACAGGTGTGAACTTTAGAAGTTAAGCTTTATCTAGACACTGCTGTCTGCTACCTATACCAATATCACTGTAGATTATGAGCATTCACTTGGCACTGCCTGTTACTGTTGATACGATATGGTCTTTACTGCCTTCCCTATATTCTGCAGACAAGCAACTAATCAGTCTGACCATTTGCTGAGTGAGTTGACAACTGCAAGAACCAGATGTTAGGTTCTAGAATTTATTTTTCCAGTAGGGTCATTTAGGTCTCCGATTTGTTTCCTAGTTCTTCTTAAGTCTTTTATCTGCCTTCTTGGCTGATTTCCATCAAAACAATAAAGCATTTATAAGTCTTAGTTTCCCCATAATCATCATCTCCAACTGCAGTTCCAAGAAGTCCCCTGTGTAACAATGTGAAGGTTTTATTTTCCTTGCAAAAGCTGTGAATGAGGTACAGATTTTGTTATGTCAGATAGAATATTCATATCTTGTTTATAACTACTCAAAAGAACATACTGGGAAGCTTCATTCACAGAATTGACATTTCAAATTTATCAGAACAGGATTTACACTCTGATGTTTGTACAATTGCAAAAGTTATCTCTGATGGGTGGAGGAACAAGTTTGTTTTGGGTGGAGTGAATCCATCCAAGTCTCCATGGGGAGCAGAGAAAGGACATAAAAACCTGGGATAGCCTTTGCAATCATACTGATAACAGACAGTCACCCTGAAAACACTGGGGGAAAAAGAAATTAAAACCCATGCATTTTCCTAGCAAGGGCTCTTATACTTTGCTTACTTTCATCCAGAGATTAATTTTAAATAGAACAAACTTGCAAGAAATATATATAAACCTTTTTAAGAGTGCAGTCTCTGGCTTATACTCAGTTGTCTGCCGCCTCCTTTTCTGAAGTGGCCTATATGCAAATACCAATTTGCAGCCAGTGTTACAGTTCCACTTTAAATTACACAAGCTACCAATTGTCTTAGAGATTTTCTTGTGCTCCATGGATGCTAACACATCCATGCTCTTTTCTACTCCCTGTTTTCAATGGCATTGCATGTGGAGGAACAGATTCTGCATAACATATGTGGACAGACCAGTGTTCTGCAACTGAGTGCAACTGCTGGGGGTGACTTCAAAGAATTGCAGTCAGATTCAGTTCTGGAGTTCATTAGAAATTTCAAATACTTTTCCAAGGGATCTGAAAGAACAAAATCCTCTAAGTCTGAAAAATAGCCACAAATCTTGTAAGAAAGGTTTTTTTAACTGCAAGACATCCCATAATTTTGTTCCAAGATTGTTACGTTTTCATGTAAAAAGAGATGCCATATGCTTTTGGTTAACATAATTTTGGTTTTAGATTAAAACAACAAAATAAGGAACAATGCAAAGTTTCCATGAAAGCCCACAACAACTATAACTTCTTTATCTTTAGTGAACTATGTAAGAAAGTGTGTGCCTCTGTCTTTTCTTCCCTTAAATAGGAAAAATAATAGAAACATTCCAAAAGCTAAAATATTGTTTTTGACTTTGTAACTTAAGTGAGGAGAAATTTCAGGTTACAGCTGTTCATCTTCCTGAACTGATTAATTCTAACTCACTTAAAATCTATAGTGTAAATCTTAAAAACAGAAAACAAATCAGTGCTATGAAAGTCGTGACATCTATTCTTTGTTCTCTGATGGTAAACGAGTCATACTAAATATGAAAATAGTAATGTTTATATCTTTGTCAAAACACTAGCAAGAATTTCTATCCTCCCTTCTGCCTAAATGGGAATGATTATAATCAGAATGTTTCCACTTTGTGCCTTTTCCAGATGTGGATGTCAGAGGAAGAAAATGACGTGAGACAAGTGTTCTTTTATGCCCTGAGTATACCACTTTACATGGTGACTTTTATAACTCTGTTTACAGAAAGTTAAATTTTCGTGTTTTAGAAAGAAAATAGCCACAGGCGCCAATTAAGGGATCAAACTGCTTTCTTAAAATGTACCAGAACCTTAACAAAGTCCACTAAAATATGACTTT
>VXBO01007698.1:0-20916 GCA_013400135.1 Rhinoptilus africanus | reverse complement strand
GGGATTCCCAAGTTACATTAAAATTAAGCAATCCAGACCGAACAGTCTAGATTTCACAGTGTAAAATTTCACGTACTTGGTTCTTTAGAGCTGACAGCTCACATTAGACATTTAAAAGCATCCTCACAAGGATTAGGTTTTTCCCAACACTGCCAAATTTCAAGCACTGTGATCCCCCTGAACACATACTGTCTGCAAGGGAAAGGTTTTAGGAACCTTAATCCTGCCTTCTGGGCTCCCACTGCAGTGTTGATAGTTTGTATGTCTCCAAATCCGTGTAGCATCACAGTTTCCGGTTAGCTCCTCCAGAGCAGCAAAGCTGTGCTTGAGTGGGGAATGGCTATGACATCTCATTCTTCTCTCTCCACTGCAACCCAAGACTGTCCAAGACCCATGAGTTGATCCAACATGAGGGGTTCTTCTTCACTTATCAATTCTTCTAATTGCCAAAACACTTTTCTGTCAGTTTCTCAAAGCCTTTGTGCAGCTCTGCTATTGTTTACTGCTTAATTTGACCATAAGCTCTGCAACACATGGACTTTCAGTGAGAGGAAAACCAGGCTCATATGTGGGATTAGATGTATCCACCTTCATGTCCCACATATTCTCCATTCATATTGCTGCTGTTAGCACATGGGTCACACGTGCTCACTGCCCTTAGAAAGAAATGAGTGCCAGCTATCTCCTAGTGGACTGTGTAGTGTGCTTGGCCATGTCCAGACTTCATCCATTCAAACCACAGTTACCCAACCATGATTCACATTTTCACCCTTACAGCACTATGGAGCCTAAATCTCCACCTGCAAGCAAAACAGCTTGTAGATAAACTGAGTGTAACTGCCCATGCAGGCATGCTTGGCATCCTGATTACATGGTGTTATACCTCTCTCTACAAAAGGTGCTCCATTTAGTGAGTTTTTGCCTTCCAAAATGAAAAACGACATCATCTGTTAAAACTCTTTCTCATAACAATCATCTAATCTTTTCAGCCATGTAATAAGAGCAGGATGAGGCAGGAACTCTTGTGTATGGGATACCAAATATAAATTTAAAATTTAAAAAAGATATAATGGGGGTGGAGTGGGCAAGGAGTATGCCCTTTGATATAAGGGCAAAAAGTTGTTCACAAATCATTAATGAATATTTATCAAAATACTGTATTTGTACATGTCTAAGAAAACGCCTGCCCTGGACAAAGAGAAAAAGGACATAATTTGTAACATAAAGTAATGCCTCTCATTAGACTAGCTAGGTTAGCTGGGAAAAAAACCAAAACAGTCAAGCTTTTGGGCACAGAAGTAATTCTTTAGGTTTTTGGGAGAAAGATGAATGCCCGTATTTGTATTTATTTTAACTCTGATTTCTATGATGCCTGATTTCACCTTCCATTTGCTTTGTATCTGATCGGTAAATCTTCTGTTTATGAAGACATAAGCACCATGAAAGACTTTGACACTCTCCGTTTCCTTCATCCCAAGCAGTAGCATTATCTAAAATAAACGGGCTGTCTATCTAAGGAAGGAGACATAATGAGTGTTTTCACAAGCCTGCCTGCATATCTGTGAAGCTACCCCAAGGCGTGAAAGCAGGAGGGGAAGGGGAGGAGGGCCTGCAGCGGACGTTGCTGGATCAGCCAGTGTCCAGTGAGATCCAGCTGTATAAATGTGACAAACATAAAAGAGATACGAAGAGGTGAAGGCAAAACTGTGTTTGTGCCAATAGAGAGAAAAAAGAATTGCTTGGTGCAACTTGTGTTGAGACTGCGGGTTATAGCTTTTGCCCTGAAGAAGCATGTGCCTTCTCACATGCTTTTGTACTCATTTGAGATACAGGGTGACTGCACTTAAAAATAAGTACACAATGTACTCTGTATGTTGTCCTTTCCACAAGACAAATGTTCATGCTCTCCTCAAAGGACCCAGTTCTACTCTGTAATCACAGTTTCTTCCATATCATTAAACTCTTGATTAATATGTGTACTGCGATATTTCCATTAATTCTGAATTTGGAAATTCAGTCGTCCTCTGGCATAATCCTTCATTCTTATCAAATTTCTTTTTTTAGAGCCTCCCAAAATTTCATTACTATGATTATTTATCTACCAGCATTCTTGGGAGGAAGAGGAACAGTAACATCCCCTCCTAGAAAAAAGGGAAACTGAGGTACAGAACACTGGTTAGACTTTCCTGCATTGTGTCTTTTGACTTCATGCTCATGCAATTCTTCCCTTCCTGTTATTAAGATCCCCTCCTCCCTGGTAAAGCGCAAAACTAGTGTTGTCTTTTCCCTGGAATGTCATAATTTTCTGGAGTGAGCAAACGGAGGCCTACTTGAAGCTTGCTCTGTTTTCAATCCGGTTTGCCCCCTATGAGCTGCAGGAACCAGTACTGGAGCTCTTACACTGCAGTCAGCCAGGACAGCTGATAAGGACAGGTTAATCTCTGTCCTCGGGCTCACAGAAACATTATGAAAACCACTGTGTTATTACATCTTCATTCTGTTTTCTCCCATTAGCTCTATTCTTTCCCACATAAGCACAAAAGGTAGCATTTGGCTTCACAATTTTATCATTGCCCCTTTGGGTAAGAATTTATTTTTCCTATTTTCTTCAAACTAAGTACAGGAACCTCACTTCCAACCTGGACATGTGCAGCCTGTCTCAACAATAGAAAACATATTATATAAAATGGCTTCCTAGATTTCTTGCACAAACCTCAGTTCAGATCAGTGCTTTTCACCAGTTGCTACTGCAGCAAAAAGGAAAGAGTATGCAAAGGAAAAGCAGTTTTACCTTAGTGCTGCACTTTGGGAACCTGCTTCCTTGCTCTTCTTGTTGCTGGTCCCATCACTCTCCCCAGCAAGCATTCAGGTTACATTTAATGCATGTAGTGTGGGCTAGTAAATAGCTGAGGTTTTTCAAATGAAATGACGTACATTTTAAAAAGGCATTGTGAGACCTGTGCACAGTGATTCCAAATTCTTCTCTTCTAAGAGAGAATTCTCTTTGGTGCCGAATGTTTAGCTTTCCTCAATTGCTTTTTGCTTCTTTTAGAAGGCTGATTTTCACATCTGGAAAGAGCAGATTTTTTAACAAGCAGAACTAACACAGTAACTGTTTAACTAATTTCCATCTGGGAGTTACCCTTTTCGTATTAGGGCTACATCAGCTAATATATTTAATTGTAAGGAGCAGTCCTTTGGCTGATCTGTTTGACTTGGATTTACTCATTGATTATAATTTGTATGGGTATACAAAGAGAAAATTTCAAAGGGAAAATACTGAGATAAGCCATCATCCATCAAACAGCTAGATAAATATATTTCAGATACAAAACTAATAATACAGCAGCAAGGTGCAACATAATAACCATACGAAAATTGTAATGCCAGCATTTACCAAACAGAAGAATTATAAACCATACAACAATGCATGAAAGTGCAAAAGGCAAGAACAAGAAATAATTGTAGAAACTACATCCTCCTAGAAGCTATGCTAAGGCACATGGAGGACAGGGAGGTGATTCAAGACAGCCAGCATGGCTTCACCAGGGGCAAGTCCTGTCTGACCAACCTAGTGGCCTTCCATGATGGACTGACTACATTGGTGGCAAGGGAAGACCTATGGATATCGACTACCTGCAATTCTGTTAGGCCTTTGGCATGGTCCCTCGCAACATCCTTCTGTATAAATTGGAGAGATATGGATTTGTTGCATGGACTGTTCAGTGGATGAGGAATCAGTTGAATGGTCACATCCAGAGGGTAGTGGTCAATGGCCCAATGTCCAGATGCAGATCAGTGACAAGTTGTGTCCCCCAGGGCTTTGTACTGGGACCAGTACTGTTCATCATCTTCATCAATGACATGGGCAGTGGGATTTGGTGCAGCCTCAGCAAGTTTGCAGACAACACCAAGCTGAGGGGTGCAGCTGACACACCTGAGGGATGGGATGCCATCCAGAGGGACCTGGACAGACTTGAGAAATAGGTCTATGTGAACCTCATGAAGTTCAGCAAGGCCAAGTGCAGGGTCCTGCACGTGGGTCAGGGCAATCCCCATTATCGATTCAGAGTGCGGGATGAAGGGATCGAGAGCAGCCCTGCTCAGAAGGACTTGCAGTATTGGTGGTTGCAAAGCTGAACAAGAGCCAGNTTGAAGATGTCCCTGCTCATTGCAGGGGAGGTTGGACTAGATGATCTTTAAAGCTTCCTTCCAACCCATACTATTCTATGATTCTTGATTCTTTATCTGTTTCTCAGATAGTGAAACTACTCCACCGGTGAAACTGTGCTTGGCTTTCTCCCACATGGTCCAGGGCCTTCTTCAAGCCTGCCTTGATTCACAATAGCCCTGTACAAATCCCCACATAAAATGTACAAGAGTATTACCTTCAGTCTTAAGTCCTCTTCCTCCCTCCTCTGTAGCCATAATAGCTACAGAAATCAACAGAATTTTGGTAACTGAGTAAACACTAACAAAACAAACCATTAATGCTGCAAATTAATGTTACAAGGATCAGAAATGCCTCACTGAGCAAATCATTAAAAGTATGTCTGTGTGCATTTGAATGCAGTTCATCTCGTCTCCTATTATTTGTTATAGCCCTTTTACACCTTATCTGTAACAAGCTCTGTAACCTCTCCTCCTGGGTCAGGGAACATATCTTTCCCTGTGTTGCTAATGGTATGTTGGTACTGTGCCCTGTTTTATTCCTCCCTTTCTAATGGGAACTAAAGGTGGAAAGATATTTCCTGTACCCAATTCTATGACAGTGCTAACTTGACTTTGAATTGGTTGTAGTTTGTTATTAGCAAATAAATATCAAAATAAAGGCTAACCCGAAACAAGTGAAGCATATGGCTTCCACTGGCATACATGCACATCTTGGTTCTGGAAAGCGCAAATCAGATCTCCCTTAGGTTACAGGAGGACAAGGTATACTGTTCCCTCAATAAATTAATTCTGCTGAGCTATGTTCCCTGCAGCTACAGTGCTGCTGCTATCTGTATGCTGTACTGCAAACAAGTAGAGACTTACCTTAAGGCCAAAGGGGGTTATCTAGTCAGATCTCCCAAAAAAGCAGAAACTGGAGAATTGTAGAGTAATTTAGGTTGTAAGGCTGAAGAGACCTCATGAGGTCATCTTGTGCAACCCCCTGTTTAAAGCATGACCGGTTTAGATTAAGTTGCACAGGGCCTCATGAATTAACATCTATGCCAATGGAAAATAATTGACTTTTAAAATTCCAGGAATTGAGAATCCATTATGATTCTTATTAAACTCCTTCTGTAACTAACTGCCACTACTGTTTTTTTAAAAAGGGCTCATTTTTAGCCTGTATTTGACTACCTTTATCATCATATCTTCTTTTCATTCTGATTTCTCGTTTTGATATTGGCTGGCAGTGGCTGTCATCATGTAACCTTTTTATATAAAACCAATCAGATTGAGCTCCATGATTCTGTCACTGTACTATGTTTTCGTGTTCCAATTGCTTTTGTAACCCTGCTCTGAGCTTTCTCTAATTTATCAACACACAGATAACAACTGTCCAGTCCTGGGCAAGACAGCTGGACAGAATATTCCTAGTCATAGTGCCAAATACAGAGCTAACGTATGTCTTTGCTAACTACAGTCAATATTCTCCTTTTTATTTATCCAAGGATTATAATACTGATTTTGGAAATGGTATCTTAATGGTAGCTCCTATCCAAGTTAGCTGTCTGCCTTGAACCCCAGTTTACTGTTCCCCAAGGAAGCCATCCACATCCTGCAAGAGTTTTATTAAGTACAGGACTACGCATCTAGACATATTGATCCTGTGATTCCATTAATTTTCTTGTGACTTTCTTATGAAATGATTCAATTACACTGAACATCCCTCTACACTAATTACATTACTTACACAGTCTTTTTGTCATCTGCAAAACTGGCCAGCAGAGATTTGATGTTTTCTACCAGACCATTGATAAAACGTGATAATTATCTCAAAAGCAGGAAGAGGGCTTTCCGGGTCTTGCTAAATAAAACATCAGATCATTGATGATTCTCTATTTGCCTTTATATTTAAAAATTAATCAGCTCTTATTGTATTTAATATGCGCAATATTGATATTTTAACTTTTATCTTTCCTTAATCAAAATGCCAGACAGTACCAAATGAAATGTTTTACAAAAGTGGAACTGTATTGCATTCATATTAATTTGCTGGCCAGATATAAATGTCAGAGTTGGGGCCACATATGTGGGAGAATCATCTCTCCACATACTACCAGTATGTGCAGTGCAAACTTTCCTTTGAAAACCTCTGATTATAAGAGAGTTTTGCCCCTGGGATTTTTTTGGTTGCTCAGAGTAGGAGCCTTTACAGTGACATGTAAGATTATATTCCAGTTATTAATTTCCAAATTGACTGTTGTCTTGCAGAAACAGTAGAATCTGCTTACAGTTGAACTGCACTGTGGCATTTCACTGCTTATAAAGACTGCTTATTTATTTTTTTTTTTTTTTTTTTTTTTTTTTTGTTTGCTCAATGTTTTCCTTAAAAGTTTATCTTAAATGAAGGAAGGGAAATATTTACAACCACAATGGAACAATGGCCTGGAACTAAGGAAGGGAAAGTTTAGGTTAGGCTGTAGTAAGAAGTTCTTAACTCAAATAGCCTTGGATTCCAAAAGAAGTGTTTTGAGACAGCATGGTGGAAGAATTCCAGAAGCTGTGCAGGTGAGACAGTCTGGAGGACCACCCAATAAAGAACACAATCTGGTAAAAGTTGAATACTAGGCAATCATAGCCTTTTCATAAAAACTTTCATTCTCTAGCACTAGTGACAAAAAGTGGTATCTAAAATTGAAGAAAATTTAAGTACCCTACATACATAAGAAGAGATCTCCTCTGCAATACAGATCCTATCGAGAATGATACCTCAGTGGAAAAATCCATGTCTAGTTTTATATTAATTAAGGTTTTAATTAAACAGGAGTATTTGGTTGCTGAACTCTTGAAAGTCTGACCCTTATGGTACAGCCCCTTGAGGCTGTCTAAAGATATGCTGGCCTTTTGAATTGCCAGCACACCAAAAATTAAACAAAAGGATGGGGGAAATGAAGGTGAGACACTCTTTGATTTCATGAAAGGCAGTGCCAGAGAAGCCAGGAGTTCCTCACTTTACTCCTACACAAAATATCTAAGTAAGGAAATATTCAATTCACTTTGCTACTGAATTCTATTAATGTGTTAAAAGAAATAAGAGGGTTTTATTTAACAAACTAATCAACTTTCCTAATTAAACCAGAATTTAAACATGCTCTGTGTCATGTAACTCGACTTTGCTAGTTATACTATATAAAATAAGCCAGGGACTGGATAGCATTTGTTCTGAAGAATTTTATTAGTGAAAATGCTGCAGATTTACATTAGCAGAAAAGTTCAATCTCCTCTGCATATAACTGATATCTGGAGTTGTCAGTTTCCATATTATGATCATTTATTTCTTCTTTCTTGACACATTCATATTTAACAATCGTGGTTTTCTGCCAGAAAAATGTGTGTCTGAACTGAAGGGAAAAAAATCTGTAGGTCAGATAGATAACTTTTAAGTATTAGTTACTTTCTTGATTTTAGAGGAGTTACAGTAATGATATTTGGCCTGCTATGTGCAGGATCCACTATTAGCAGTGCCAAAAGTACTAATTCCCTGAAGCTGCACTCACTTCTGTGACTGTGACACATGTCCAGGATTGAAGAAAGAGGAAAACTAGTCCCCCTAGTGTGCTGTTGTTGTAAAATATTTAGGTCTCTAATCTGCTGAAGTTTGTGTATGGGTTAATTGGTAAGTCTTCTCTATGTCCTGTATATTTTTACTATACTGAATGTAATTCTTGGTGAAGGACACTTCCCTTAGTAATTTTTCTCAGGACTATAGGCTTCTGGGAGCAAAAAAAATTCCACCTGCTAATAAAACAATTCTTACAGAACGCAAGGCAAGGACTAAGAAATATTTTGCTCCTGTTTATCAAAGCTTATAAGAACTATCTTAGTATTAATTGACGTTATTAATATTTGTATTTTTATTATAAAATTTAAAGTCTGTATATATCTATCCGTTTTCATTACATATTTCTGGATAACATGTCCATTGCTTTGGAGAACCCCCTTTTTAGTTACAAAAAGATCAGATCTGATAGGCAATAATTATTGGGAAAGGGGCAATAATCAAAAGTTTCCTCTGGGAGATGGCTCTAAAATAATTTGCATGGATGCAAATTGGAGCATAGGAGATTCAAGAGGAATATCAGGAAGAATTTTTTTACTGTGAGAGTGACAGAGCACCCGAACAGGCTGCCCAGAGAGGTTGTGGAGTCTCCTTCACTGGAAACATTCAAAACCCGCCTGGACGCGTTCCTGGGTGATGTGCTCTAGGTGATGTGCTCTAGGTCACCCTGCTCTGGCAGGGGGGTTGGACTAGATGATCTTTCGAGGTCCCTTCCAACCCTATGATTCTATATGATTCTATGATTCTATGATTCTATGAATTTATAGTCAGTATCATTTTGGTATCTTTACAGTGTTTGATATTGATTGCCTGAACTATATTTATAATAAATTATTATGTTGTGCTCTGAGCATTAAGGACATTTGAGTTATTTTATACAACTTCATTGAACATAATTCTGCAGCATGTCATTGACTCTTCACTGGAAAGCCTTACTAAGCCTTGGAGGGAGTCTGTGAGGGAAAAGTAAATGAACCAGTACCAAATCAAACCCAAATTTCTACATGGAAATTTGGAATAGGACATTGAGCAAAATAAGTTTGCAGTAGAAAGATCACATACAGCACTACTATTTCACAAAATCTATCTGTGTTTTCACATTTATCTGTAATGTAGCTGCCTTTAGCTGGGAGTTGTTTGTGTAGGGGACTGTGGAATAATTTACACTGAGAAAAAGATACTTAGGAATCTAAAGAAAAGATACTTATGGATCTAAAGAAAATATATAATTTCAGGAAAAGTTTGGATTTGGCCTAGAAAGGGGACTGTAAAGGAAAACTTATTGCTGTTGTTTTTGTTATTGTCATGAAGTATGTGCACAGTATAGCACAGTGGTCTGACATTCAGCTTCTCACCTCAGCTAATAACCACTTCAAACTACCCTGCTTCACCCTGGGTAGTCTATGGCTGATAGTTTACAGCTTAGTCATAGGTTTTTTTCCTGTAAAGTAGAAAGAAGAGGGTTTAAGCCTAGGCCATCAGATGAAGGATTATCAATAGGTCTCTCACATACCAAGCCCTCCATCCAGTAAGTTTAGGTATTAATGGGCTGGGTAAAACATCATCTCCACCTACATTTTGAAAAAAGGTAGCTTTTGCTACTGGATTTTGGATGGGACCAGTCTTGATAAGCTCACCCTCAGAACATCCTTAGACCATGCTCTGCATGAAGGACTGGGAGAGGTTGAAGAACGCCTAGCTGGTAGATCCCAGCAGACTGTGATCATAAACTAAGCAGGAGCAGATTATAAGTTAAGACAGTTGCCATACCCAGGAGGACCTAGATGCCTCTTGAAATTTCCTCTAAAAATCTGAACTGCATACAGACTTCACACTCCTCCACAAGCTGTAGTAAAGTGCAATTTTGTGGTTTGCCATTTAGGCATCTAAATCCTGTCATTTGAATTCCTGCTTTAACCATCCAAATCTTCCTATCAATTTAGCTCAACAACTAACTATATACTCCCTAAATGAAAAGAAATTTAAAAAATCAACACCTCCTGTCAAGAAGGAGGTCAAAATTTTGGTCACTGTTTATCCTAGAAAGTATGATTACTCCTAAGATACCTCCCCTAAAACAGGAGATGAGAAGAGCTTCTGTAGGGAACAAACACAGGGGAAGATTAGTACATGCTTCTGGAGTGACTACTACTCTATCAGAACACACATTTTGGGAAAATTTGCAAAGAACTTCATGATGATGCAATGAAGAGGAACCTCCTCTGGTATCCACATAATGAGTTATCAGCAATGTAACTCCTCATTTGCATAAGGATCAGATGATGGAATTCAAGAAACAGCAGTTTAAAATAGAGAATATGATGGAGCAGGAGAGACGTGTGTCTTGCCTAGAGAGGCAATCTGCAGGGGCAACTTTGAAAGCAGGTAATTTGCAGCCCTTTGCTTTTTATCTGTTAAATGCTACTCAATATTTTCATAGCAGTATTGCTTTATTCAAGCATATTTTAAGAGAAATATTTAAAATATCTAAATAAACTGGCCACTTTCAGGATATTCTCTATGCATTTTGAGCATTGGCAGGTGCAAAACTCTATATACATAGCACTTGATATTATGGCATATAAGAGATTATTTTTCTCTGAGATACAGTTATGGAAAGATACAAAATATACAGATAGAAACACCATAATGCTATTATATTTATTTTCTTAAGATTAATTTGCAAAGGTTAAAGGGCAATTTATTCCCACATTTCCCAGTAATTTATTTGTAGAAATGCCATGTCCTCCCTGGAAAAGAAGGTTTGCATTTAGATCTTACAGAAACTCTTTCTGCCTGCCTGTCTCTGTTAGATTATAAATGGGAATTCCAACCACCTCAAATTGCTGTTAGAAGGGTATTTTGCCTTAAAAATCTTTCACATATGCTTTTGCTATGTATTGTTTCTACAAGCAGCATGCTTCTCTAAGCCATATGAAGCTCCTGTCTTCACCCATAGAGTATGGCACATGAAGGTTTTGGCATAGATGCTTTCAGGATGAAAGTTGCCTGCTTTAAGTTCACTCTAGTTAGCACAGCTCAATATACTGTTGTATACAGCCTCTGAGCTCTATCTTGGACGTGTTTCAGATGAACTCCCATGGAATCACAAGCAATCTTTCTGGCAGAAGATTTTCCAGTGAAGAATCAAATTCATCATATTAGGGGAGGACATTTTGAAAATTAAAGGTGCATTTCAACAAACAAGGACGTCAGCCTTGCCCTCAAGCTTGAGCCTTAGTTTTCCAGCCCAGCGATAGGGATTGTTTGATTTAGAAGCAGCTCTGCATGCCAACTCCTTGAAGATGAATAACCGAAGTTTCCTTGCCTGGTATGTTACCTAACAATCCTTTGCATCAAATTGTGCTATGCTGTTTGCTCTGATACTGTGCCAGATCCTTGTCTGTTATAAATCACTCTTATCAAATACATCAATTTTTGTCATCTGAGGTTCTCACTCTTCTGACTTCTGCTCTCCTCCTGTTTAAGGTTAAGAAAATAGCTCTCCAAGTTGTATAGCCCAAATTTTGTCTTTTGAAAACAAAGCTGATAAACTTTCTCTGTTAGAGCAACAAGCCAGAGGCTGGAAAAGAAAGAAAAGCATACATTTTAAAGAATTGTTAAATGCAGCCTAGGGTACCTGGTTTACAGGCTTTTCTCTTAACCAGGGTTCGTGAGTATGTGGATAGCAACTTGTTTATGCTTCTCAGAGACAAGCAGGGCAAAACTAAACAAACACTCAACCTGAACATTGTATAGATCATATCAGGAGAGAGTGAGCAACAAACTCCTTAGAGAATTCTACTTCTTAGCTGGTGCTTGTGGCTAAACTGAAATGAGTGCAATGAGAAATGTAATACAAAGAGTAACAGTGTGAAAAAAAGAGAAGCATGTGTGACAGATTGCACATAACCCTGTGAAAAAAGACAAAGAATGAATTTGGTTCTTAATCACCTCCCTGTGAACCTGCTGAACCTACTAGTGTTGCCTGGGGATAAGTGAAACACAAACCTGATCCATTTAGTTTGCTACAGCCTCTGTCAGTCAAAATATAATTTCAACAAAATCAGAACAGTAGCAATTTATCGTTAGCCAGCACAGATACAAGAGACAACTCAAGGAGAAATGAAACAGTGACATGTTTTGGAGCAATCTTTTGGAGCTGATTGCATTCCAAAACAAAAAGGAATGTAATTTGCTCTCCATTTTGTAGCAGCTGAGGGCAGTTCTATGTGAAAACAGTACCTGTAGAAGGGCTATCCTACTACATTATGCATTTCCTTTCTTTACTATGGCAATCACTGATATGGCTCTTAAAATGGAAATTTGAGTTCCAGTTTCTTGAGATCCGTTTACTCTTCTGCTGAAGCCAAAGAGCAGCCTTGATACCTATTCATTGGTCATGGAATCCCTTTGTCTGGGAAACAGGTTCTGTTCTGAAGGAGCAACTGGTACAAAGGCTGGAGATGCTAATTCCTTGCACACCCTGGGTCACTGCTCTTTGTGTTCCCCCTAAGCAAAACCAGGAAGGGCTAAGAGGAAGAAGCCTAAAAGGCCTAGTATAGGGCCTGAGGAATTCTTTCTAGTTAGATGTCCCAGCTTCCACACTTAGCTTCTAACCAGCAAATGCACTTTCACATATTGATGAAAGCACGTTCGAAATTTTGCAGTCTGGATCAATGCAATCTTTAGACCAAAACTGGCTATATATCAAGAACAAAATATATCAAGAACAACTCCTAAACTACTTCCAGATCATCTGCTCCATGTGCACTTACCTGGTTGGAAGATAAGTACAGGGAATGAGAGACATTCAAAACCCGCCTGGACGCATTCCTGTGCAACCTGCTGTAGGTGCTCTGGCAGGGTGGTTGGACTAGATGATTCCAGAGGTCCCTTCCAATCCCCTGTCATTCTGTGATTCTGTGAAAAAAGCTTGTTGTTGCTTATCAAAATAGTGGGAACGCTGCTACTGAAGCCACAAAGGTCAGAGGATAGATAGAATCATAGAATCATAGAATCTTCATGGTTGGAAAGGACCTTTGAGATCAATGACTGCAACCATACACCCACAAAAAAACCCCAAAACAAAACAACAAAAAAAAACCCAAAACAGAACGACCAAACAAACACCCTACGATCTCTGCCACTAGAACATGCCCTGAAGTGCCAAATCAATTTTCTTAATATTTTCTTAAATACCTCTAGGGAGGGTGACTCAACCATCTCCCTGGGCAGGCTGTTCCAGTGCCTGACCACTCTTTCAGTAAAGCAATTCTTCCTAATATCTGATCTAAACCTCCCCTGCCGCAACTTCAGTCCATTTCCTCTGGTCCTGTCATTATTCACTTGGGAGAAGAGGCCAACACCCACCTCTCTACAGCCTCCTTTCAGGCAGTTGTAGAGGGTGATGAGGTCTCCCCTCAGTCTCCTCTTCTCCAAACTAAACATGCCCAGTTCCCTCAGCCTCTCCTCATATGACTTAGTCTCCAGACCCCTCACCAGCTTGGTAGCTCTCCTCTGGACACGCTCCAGCACCTCAGTGTCCCTCTTGTACAGAGGGGCCCAGAACTGAACACGGCACTCAAGGTGAGGCCTCACCAGTGCCGAGTACAGAGATACAAGGAAAGACTTGAAATACAACTTGTCTAGCTTTAAGAACAGAAATGGTTGCCTGACAATAACTCAATGCACAAGTTAATCCGTTGTTTCAAGTGATGGAAAGTGATGTTCAGCTGGGGTTCAGAAATATTTATTTCCATTTTCTAGGGGGGAGCGCAATAATTGCCTCAGTTCTCAGTTTGGAAGGAATTGCTAATTCTTTGGAAGAAGCATACGAAATATGTCATATTTGATTTTTAACTCAATCCCCTGGAAATAAATCAATTCCAAGATACCAGTGTTCGGTATCCTCCCATGTTTTGTGTTCATAAAATAATTCCAAAATAGATATTCCTTGAAATACAGGATTATTTTGCTCAGGAAAAATAATTTAAAATTAATGGAAAGATCCAAGTTTCGACAGAACTTGAAATATATTTTATGAAGAGTGTAGAATTACACTTATGGCATTTTTCAGAATTTTTCTCCCACTTGATTCTTTTTCAGATCTTTTTCTGACTAGCAGATATTTAACCAGAAATCAAAGTAGAAAAGCAGAACATGGAATCACACCCACGTGTATCCTCACTGACTATAACCTAAAACTGCATGTTGATTCCTGCAGAACTAAACAATGGATGATGGCTTGGAGAGAGAAGCTGGAAAATTTTTAGAAGGTGGCAGTCATCTTATTTGGTGCTTTCTATTTGCTTTTGACTCTGGTAAAAAAAAAGGAAAAATTCTTCTCCAGTTTGTTATGACATCCATTTAAGTGTAGGTTCTTTCATCCAACTTTTGGGCCATCCGTAAGATGCCTAAATTACCCTAGGTTCTGCCTATATTTAATGGATAGCTAATGACTTCCAAGGATGATTTTTGCTTAAAGGTGGATAACTGAGTCATGTTGCCTTTTTCTCAATTGATCTGGAGGAGACTGGGGGAAAAGGTGTCTTAGCAGGCAAATCGAATAAGCACTTAAAGGAAATGAATCCAGGCCTATATAATTTTGTTATACCACTGAACCTATTCTCCCCACACTTCTGTATGCAGTTCCTGTTGGAAACTGAAATTAGTAAAGATACTTGTTTCAGGATTGCCAGACTTAAATTTCACTGGGTATTTATTTAAGTTTAGCTTTTGTTTCATTCAGTGTTTCTTCAGGCAGTGACATTTAAACTGAAATTCACATTTTCAACAGGATGCTCAAAATTTATATACACTTATTTATAAACAAAATCTATATAGGTGAATCATGTTTCCTCATGCAACTGTGCATATTGAAATTTTGATTTGTCCAGGGTATGTATGTAAGTTTGAATTTCCCTTATAAGCCATATTACTTGTACCTACAAATCTTTATTACACAAAAGCTGAAAATGAAATTTTGAAGTGGATTATGTCCACTTATAGCCTTAGAAGAAATTTTCCCCTAATGTATGCCTAACTGATGTAACAGGTTTCAATAATTCTTCCTGTTTGGTCCAGGAAGATAAAGCACGTGTTAATGGGTGGAACATAAAAAGTAAATCATAGTTCTTCCATTCTGCTCCCTTCAGTCTCACAAAATTCCTATGTCATCTGAGGCAAATAACTTCAAAAGGTGTTACATTCCTAAAGGTGAACTTTATAGATGAATCTTTTACTATTCAATTTTTATAAAAATAGGCCAAGTGTGAGACATGTCAGGGCACATCAGTCAGTAGTGATCTTGCACTTTACTATATTCCTTCAAAGAAACCACCTCATAAACTCTGTCCTGAGACCTATGTCTCAGGTCCCCATCTGTTCTCTCCCTACATGTTCCTACAACTCTAGCTTAATATTTCAACTGATTTTAAGTTAAAATTTGCAATTTTCCTCTTTTTAGGCCTTTTGCACTAACTACTATCTGTTAAATGTTCTGCAGATCTAGTATGCAGCTATTGCTGCCATTGAACAGGCGCATCTAGAGACCAAGCATGCTAAACAGAATGCATGTTCTAAACAGAAAGGGACTGTTCATTAGCTGAAACATGACATTAAGGAAACATCTGTTTTTCCCTAGAATCATTCCAACAACAGGGCAATGAGGCATGCTTGCTTTATTCATACATTTCCATCAGGTAAGGCAATGAGCACCTTGTACGTTAAGCTTGGTCTTGAACCTCTGGCTTTTGGACTAGGACTGAATTTACTCTTCCCTTCTGTGAGTGGTCCGGTATGTGTCTCAGCTGAGATGTGGTAGCTCACAGACTCTAGAGTTTAACCAAACACTTCTCCCTCTTTCTTTCCCCACCATGCCTTCTCCACTCCTATGAGGAAGCCTCTGGTATCAGATGAAAGATAGGAATAGCTAACAGGTGCATGTGCTCAGGTGAAGCTCCTTACCTGCCTTGTGGTTTGCGCAAAAGATTTTTTTAGGGCAGCCTGATCCAGCCGTGATCATCAGGCCTCCCACATCTTCTGTATTAGAGTTGGGGAGGAAGACAAAGGCTGCAGCATACATTTAAGTGCTTACCAGTTTGAGTGGAGGCAAATTTTGAGGTTTTCACCTTGGCTTAACAGATGGAAAATAAACTCTTTACACTTTTCATTCTTCCTCTACATGAATATTCAAAATCCTTCAGTTTTCAGGAGTCCTTTTATCTAATTTACAGGTCTTGACTTTTCTTAAATGAAAATACAGGGATATCTGGGCACAAAATCATAAAAACTTACTAGTTTTACTATCATTCCCAGTCTTAAGTATTAGCTAATATATGGCTGTCAGGAGCCTTTCTCCTCCTTGGCTGCGTTAGCCCCACACACCTGAGTAACTGACACATTCCACAATGTCAGGAAAGTACAGTAACTTGATATTCATCATAGCCTCAGATTCCTGTTTACCATTACTCTACACTAGGCCCTTAACAAATAAAAAGGGAAACATCCTGTCTCAAAGAGTTTTGCAACATAAAAAAAGCAGGAAGAGCCCAAGAGCAGAGGGCAGAGGATGCAGAGTACAAAGAAGGAAATCAGAACGCTAGTAGCTTCTCCTGTCGTTAGGTCTCATGGATGCTCTTGTGAACCTGCTTGCATGGACACAGACTGGGGCACTACAGGGACACCAGAAAAGAGAAGCAGAGTAAAAAGGTAAGAGCTGAAGCACACAGCTCTGTGCCCTGAGCACTGCACTGAGCTAAGCTGAGTAAAGCACATTCGTGGTGATCACACAGCAGGAGCTGTGAAAGGCTTTATACAGTTCCATGCGTTTTTCAGCTGGGTTTTTCTTCTAGCAGTATGACGCACTTCGAAATCTGCTGGAAGCTAAAGCACCTGTCATCGATCAGAACATTATTTTCCCATTGCAACTATACCAAACAGAAGATTTCTTTGTTACAGAGGGGATCTGTTGAGAAGAGAAAACAAAACAGAGTCGAGGGATGCAGTCCAATCCAAAGGTTCCCATCCTTTTGCTCACCATCTGTGTAGTCAAAGATAGCAAAGGCTTCCTTGCCATTGAATAATGAAAACTCGGGGACTTCCTTGACGTCACTGCGAAGGGTGGGTGGTCTATGTGAGAGAGCTGGCAGCATGCCCATTATCAAACATGTTAGAAGATCTTAAATGGTAAAGGATGAAAGGTAGTTCACAAAGGAACCAAGCAAGTCTTTAAGCAAACATGTATCGTCCTTACCTTTAAAAAAAAAATTTACAGAAGTTTATGACTTTTCTAACAAATGGCTCCTCACATGCCAAGCTTGAAATCCATAGAGATGTGCAGACAATATTTTAAAAATAAAACAGGTATCCGGAGAATAAGAGCTATTTTTTCATATAGATAGGTGTAAAAGATCAGTTTCTGTTTCTGAGTTTCTTTGAGTTATCCAAGCTCTGAAAACAACACTGATGGAAATTCTGGAAGAATTGCAGTGTCTTCCTGTTCCAATTCCAGGCACAAATTCTGTGAGGAAGAGCGATATTTTCTAAATCATTTCCTGCCCCTTTTCAGAAACAATGCAAGTTCTGGGAGTTCAATATCTGACAGGCTCTTAAAGCCTGAAGTGACCTCTGAGAAGGAGCCTGGAATAATGACAGGTTTTTTTATAAGCTAGTTAGCACCAGGATGAGATTGAATGCAAGAATAACAAATACTAACTGAGCTATCTCAGTTCAAGGGTTATCATGGCTTCATCTGGCATCTGATTCAGCATTTCTAGGGTTTTTCACAACATGGGAGTTAAAAAAGATTCTTTCATTGGGTTCATTTGCTGACAGTCTTCTTTCTTTACTTTGGTGCTGCACAGTCCTAAATCAATCCTCCTTCACACTAAGTTTCTGGAAATATATTTATCCTTTCTCTTCCTTCAACTAGTTTTAGATTTCACCTGGTGGAAATGGGGAGATTAGGCAAAGGTGCACAGAGACTGAAAGAAGAAATGGTAGGAAGGAAAAAGAGTTCCCTGTGACCCAGTCCTTTCCTTCACAAAAGGCACCCACTGATTAATGAAAAATTCCTTGCAGGGGTCCACAATCTTTGGTGTTAACTTGACCAAGGACTGACACTAGATGTATGATCTTTCTTCATGAAGAAAGGTCAAGACTGTAGGCCAGTGTATTCTTACAGGTGAAAGTTGGCAGGTCTGTCCTCCCCAGTTTGTTGATGTGTTCAGAAGCACCATGAGGTAGCAGTTGTTCTCTGAAGAACTTGGTGAAATGGCTCAGAGGTTTTGTTGACATGACTAAATCATTTGATGATAAATTAAAATAAAAATTGACTTCAGGACAGAAAACGCAGATGGCGATTTATAGTGTTTACACACACAGATATACATACAGATATATCCTGAAAGAAACAAATGAGACAGAATGTCTATGGGTGAGGTTAACACATAGGGATTACGAATATCTCAAGTACATACCAAGGACGGTTTCCAAAACCACAGTGCAAGTTACTTTAAGCAGGTGGTATCAGCACTAGTAACCTGCTGATGCAATGCACGATGTGACCCTGTCTGTTCATCTGCCTTTGATCCCGATCCGAGCACTCCTGATTCTAGTTCNCAATCTGGCCAAAACCACGGCAGACTGTCCCTAGTATTAGCTTGCAAGATTGTCCCTGTAAGCTTGAAAGTAGTGATATCCTAGTCATCCTTTTTCACTCCTCACCTCAAACTGATCAGAATATGAATGTGATGGCAATTATAGGGCTCCCTTACTGCTCTCACAGTGCGTATCAGTCAGCTATTTGCAAAGCAGCCCTCAGATCAGAGAAGATCCAAGTAGCCTTATGCCATCCATAAGCACATTTCTGTGACCTGTGACTGCATACAATTTGGCTCTCAGTCTTCTTGAGGCCCAAATTTGAGATGCATTAAGCCTCTTCGTTCTCCCTGGTCTTCAAATCTTTGCATCTTTAAAGGTAAGGTCTTGAGGAGCTGGCATTACCCTCCCATACCACCTAGACTTCTGAAATTATAGCACCTGTGGCTAAAATCATGCAAACAAAAAATCAGGCACAAGTGGAATCTGGAAGGAAGAAGATCTGAAGATGGATGAAGAAACAGAAAGGACTCAAATAATATTCCTTAAATAGTAATGGATGACTAACTCAGCTACCGGCACCTTTACAGGAATGTGACATAGTACAATCCAAGTATCATTTAAAATAGTTTATGGAGTAGAGAAATATGTTTAAAAAACAGCTTAGAAATGTACAGTTCAAAGATGTAGAATGATATGTAAATCCCTTGGCAATTTTTTATTCAGCCCAATCTTACAGCCTCCTGTTCCACAACTAAAAATCCTACCCTCTGTCTCTCAGTGACAATGAGTGCCACTGAAAAGTCATAATTCACCATGCCCTAGAATTTGTCCTGTCCTGCTTGCTTTTTTTGCTAGCCTCAATGGAAGACAAAACAGAGAAAAAGGCTTTTATGCTCCACAAGAATATAAAATGACTTTCCAAGAACTGTTGTCAGACATAAATCTCTCATGATCTCACCGCTGTATTTATCATAACAACAAAAATATAAATAGCAATGCAGTAATATTTTATATCTCTGTGGCGCCGTTTAGTCGGTGAGACCGAATGTTTTGCAATTAGACAATATGTGCACTTCCAGTAGCTTGAAAAAACGAAAGCCATTGGTTTGATATTGGTAATGCAAAGAAGTCATATGTTGGGTGTAAATAGTCACTTACTCACACTTCTAAACAGCTAGAGTAGCAGAACACCTATTTTCACCATAAGCTATTAGATGCTAAAGTGACTCACTCTGGATAGGAGAGTGAATAGTCCTAAAAATGCTAATAACCAAGGGAAGACAGATTTTATGGTAGACTGCAGGAAAAAAAAAAAACAACAACCCAACGTCAAGACCTCAAACAGTGTTTAGAAAATCAAAGCTGCATTTAGTGTGGGAGCTATGAAATTATGCACGCATGTAGTAAAACAGATGGAAAAAAACCCTTATGGTATAAATAACCAGAAACAGCAAGAAGATGGGAGAAGGAAAACTTTGTTATCTCTACTCTACAGATGGAGCATTAGAGAGATTAAGGATCTTGCCCGAGGAACCAATGCCTCTGCTTTAGCCACTCAATGGTCTTGAATGTACAACATGGATATTGTTAAGTTCTGTTCCCTTGTCTCTGCTATTGTTCTAGGAGAGGAGACAAAATTGTCATTGCTGTAACACCAAGAATCTGAGAAATTGGTTGTTTTTTTCTACACTGAAATTGATAGCTCTGCAGTCTTGTGTCCTTTGAGCTCAAGACAGAAGAATAAAAGTTAAAAAGCTTGTCCTAGGTCACACAGCACATCAGTGGAACTGAGGCATCTTGATTACTTACGTCCAAAACTAATTATGAGCCCTTAGGACAGTGTGCTTGACTGCTACATCATGTCATGCACAGGGCTGCTTCTGGGTCAGAACAGTGAAAAGTCCACATAACTCAGGTGGTTATAAAATGCATTTAATCATCTGATAAAAGAATATACAGTATTAAAGTAAGGAAAATACTAAAACAAACATATGGACAAAAATGAGCCTGGTATGAAAAAAAGCAAGTTTTACATATACAAAATACCAGGTAAAACTCTCCATTTCATATTGTAAATGCTTCCTGAAAATTGTAGAAAATGTAATCCTGTCAAAAATATCAGCTTTGCACATGAAACGGAACACTGGTTTGAACAGTAGGACTCCTTTAGCTTTCAAGACTTTCTAGTAACCCCTGCACTGCTTTCTGCCTATATACCTCATCATCTCCTTCACATCCCAGCATAAGTGACCATGCATTCAGCTTAATCTTGTAAAGATAATGACTGTGATGAACAGATTTCCTTCAGCATATCTGTACAGATAAATGATGCTTTTCTGTTGAGTATGAATACTGCAACAGTAAAAGGCACCAACAGAAAACAGAAACAAAGCAAACAAAAATAGCAGCTCTATAGAATTGACTACAAACTGACTCCAAAAAGTTCCCTCAAGAACACAACACCAAATGTAAGAAACTATCCAAGCAAGTTTGGGAATTTAGAGCTGGCTGGAATCGGGCTCACTACAGTAAGTAAA
>VXBO01007696.1:251061-271330 GCA_013400135.1 Rhinoptilus africanus | reverse complement strand
AGTGACCGTGCACGGGAGCAGTGCACAGTGTCCAGTGCCCTTGATGGGACTGTGAGAAACCCTTTGCTTTTGGAATTGCCTGGCAGTGCTGCTTCGTTTCTCCATGGAGAGCTCCTCTTGCTTCCCTCTGGTATGCAAGTGGCCCATGAGTGAGAAGAATATCAGTCTCCCACGCCTTTTCTGAGGAAGGAGTGGTGATGTGCGCTGGCCGTGAGTGGCACATCCCAGTGAGGCACGGGAAGGATGACCTATTCCAGGGCTGGGTCTAGATGTCCCCGCTTTTCCCATTTCACAAGTGGCACAGAAGACCTCTGCCTGTGTCAATTGCTTTGAGACTGAAGGCAAGTCCGTCCTTTCAGAGGTGTGCGTAACCTAAACATGAGCATCTCCGTTTAGACACATAAACCATTCCCTCAGTGCCTGATTAAGGCCTCAGGGGTCAGATATCCAGTGGTGCTTAAGAGATAACTGCACTCAGTGGGAGCTATTGTGAACATTAAATGGTGTGGAATAACAGTGACCCAGAAAAGTCAAATCACTGGTATCTCAAGTTATGCAAAATTACATCAACTATTTGGAGGAGAAGTGAGGCAAAAGTGGTGGCATTGTTTCACCCTTAGTAAGTTTTGCCCTTGTTGTCAGCTCTCAGGAAAATACAGATTGTGAATATTTTCCTTTCAGAAATGTGAAATGAGATTAAATGGATCTGCTCTGTTTATTTAACAGGATTTGATTCACAGCAGAACAAATTAACTGGAGAGCATCGCTCAGAGCACTGCCATAGTTCTGGTGAACGTTAATGTGTTACTGGCACTCCCTTCTTATTTAGGTGCCTAGTGATGCAGGGAAATGCTTCTTATGATACTATATATATATAATATTAATGATGATGAGAACAGTAATAAATTGTTACGTAATATATTCCTATACTTATATATTAATATATTTTTTATTATTGTATTGTATTATAATCCTGATTATAGGTATTGTGATTTGTACTTTCTCTGAAAGGTACATTTAACTTTTTTTTCAAGTGAGGGCTTTTCTTAAGAAATTCGCTTTGTTCATCATTGAGTTTACTTTTTTTTTCCTTTTTTTTGCCTTAAAATTCCACAGAAAAGTAGATTTGGCTTAATCATAATATGTGCAAGATGCAAGCCCTGATCTGCAAGCAAGACGAGGCCCGTCGAACCTGCTCCTGCGGGCACTCATAAATCCACGCAGGGTACAAGTGATAACTGTCAGATGAAGATGAGAAATGTGCACATACATTTCTAAGCAGGTGACGGCGTTGTATGTGCCCCGTTAGCACAGACTGTCACACGCTGGCAGTGTGTGCCCTCCTTTGGTGCACGGACGCTGAAGTCGGCTCAGTGTGCGGAGAGAGGGGGTGTCCCGCCAACGGATGCCTGGGCAGACGCGTCGCAGGGGCTGAGGTGAGTTGGTGGTGTCCGTAAGGTCACCGCTTGGCGTGTGGTGGAACCTCATGCTGTTCTCCTTGCCATTTCCAAGGGCTGTCTCCACGGTGCTGGAGGTGGTGGAAGTGCTCTGCTTTTTCACTGTGGCTATGCCTTTGTAGCCCCTATTTCTCCATTCACTGATAATGATCACCACTTAAGGGCCACACAGAACAAATTATCTTAAGCCTTCAGGTGTGAGCCAGTTGTCCACTAACCTGAATCACACTGTTGCCTTGCAGTCTGATGAGATCTTGCTGCCAAAACAGGGCATTTCAGCTATGGCTTTGCCATATTTCTTGGCTCTAGTCCCACCTGAGGAGGAAGCCCCCTCTGCCGAGGCGGTACCACGCAGCAGTTCCTGGGTGGTGTGTGATGAGCAGGGCTGTGTTTGCAAGTGTAGAAACACACCTATGTTTCAAGAGAGCAAGCAAGCGCAGAGGGAATGACAAGTGCCCGAGGTGTCGTTCAGTGCCTGCAGCGCAGATGTGTTCCCCTGCGTTAGTCGTTCATCCTCCTGCAGAGAGTGGAGAGGCGCTCCCCGAGAGGGGATGGCTGGCACCCAGGAAGCGTCTGCTTCTCTAGTAAGGATGAACACCGTTACTGCAGTCAGGACTTTTGTAGCCTCCTCTTAGCATGGTCCCTCCTGAAGATGAAAATGTAACCTATTGCAACACGATTTTCAGAATGGGCTGTCAGTTCAGGCCAGTAACTCTGCTTCGCTACGACTGCTGCAAGAGGCAGCTAAAGATTGCCCTGCACCGGAGTGTTTCCGACAGCGGTGGGATAGCCAGGAGCTTGGTGGAGACCCTGTGAAGAGTCTGGCAGTTATGTGGGCTCGCTGCCACCCCACCACTGGGCAGCACTGCAGAGAAAACATTTTGTATTGTCATCGGCATTGTACATCGCCACACACCTCTGGTATTTACGTTTAGCATCGGGCTCAGTCCTGTCATGTGGGGTGGGTTTGACTGAGCTCATGCTCTTCTGACTGTTTACTCCCAACGCCCTCCACCTGCCCCGAATGGCGACACTGCGGGTGAGGACATCCCCGGCACCATCCCACCCACCCCAACCTATCCCTTGGTGGCAGCAGAGGGCTTTGCGGAAGGCTGGAATCAGCAGGGACAGGCTGGACACTTGCTCCCTGTCCCCTCTGGCTTAAGCCGACCCAGCTGGCTGTCACCCCCGCACCCCCACCGCCCTGCCTGAGCCAGAGCCCGCGCTCATCTGTCCCAAAGAGCTTGGTATAATACCTGCGGTGAGTCTTACAAAATCAAATGCCCTTTTCTTCTGCTCAAAACCCTATTGCTTGCCCTTATTGCAGTTTATAAAAGTTTCTAGTCCTTTTTTTTTTTTTGACTCTGCCATGCAGTTTGAGAACTTCACAGAAAACTGCAAAACATTTACTCCAATGCACCCTCCCAGGCAGGAAGGCATCGGCACCTCTCAGCCGCGCACCAGGATGAACACTGGCACAGGACGAGCAGACGCGCAGCTCCTCCACCCCCTCTGCCCTCCCCTGCGCTGTGCAGGGCACACCAAACAGCGTCCGCAGAGAGCAGTAACTCGCACAGATCCAGCTGGTGTGTGTGGCACTGACACCGCTGCATACTGCAAACCACGAGGAGAAACCTGAAACGCTTTGCAGAGGACAGAGAACGTATCTGAACACTACCCTTCACTTGGAGGAGCGCACAAAGCCTCCTGTTGACACACGGAGTGTCTCACGTGCTGCTGGAGTGCACCGGGCATCTCTGCCTCTGGTGCCTGGGGAAGCCATCACTGGGGGTTCTTTAATACAGAATGTTGCAGGCGGCTAAAAATGAAGACACGAGTGTGATTGCCATCTGCCCTTCTCCAGAGTCACACTCAGATTTACTCTGCGGCTGCTGAAATGGTGATGCTATATTTCCTCCCGCAATCCAGATGTCCACTAAGAGGCTTCTTCAGCGGTGGAGGTGGCAGCTCTCTCTTGGTAGTGGAGGTATGTACTACCTGAGGTATGGCACTGCTCTTGCTTCTGTAGAGAAGACTATAAAAATCCCAGTTTTTCAGTTTCTCCTGACCAGTTCCCACTAACATGGATCAAAGCTGCTGCAGTGGTCACCCAGGCCTTGGAACACACCGGAGAAGCTCTTCTACGTGTGGTTTCCACTGTGTGCTGACCACTGGATTTCACCTGATGTTTCATTGTCACAAACTTAGCAGGGGTGATGGGGAGTCACTGGCAAGTGGCAAGCAGACTGTGCATAATTTTATTTGGGAAGAAGATCTCCTTTTAGAACTGGAGTCTATCCCCACTTCCACATAGCAGGACATTTGCATGGGGCCTCCTGTACGGCTCCTTTAGGTTTCCATGTACAGAATCCATACAGGCTTTGGGTAAAGTGTCCGAATACTTTACTGGTCTACACTTTTGCTCTGAACTTGATCAGCTTTGCACCACGCTGTAAAGTAAACACATCTTTTACCCTGAGTAACAGAGGGATCTGGGCAGACCTTACAAAATAATGTAGGAATAAGAGCTGGACGAGGGAGGTGCGTAGTGTCCTGGGAGTTCTGTCCGCTCGTCTTGCCCAGGGGATGGCTGTGCCGTGTCTTCTCCAGGAATCTCCGCTAGATGGTGGAATTAAACAGTAAGAGAAGAGTTTCTGACCTAACAAAGGGACGCGGCCAGGCTGCGGTGACACGCGTGGGGACATCAGAGGTGCTCTGGGACCAGCCTCTGGGTTGCTCCCAGAGCAAATGCTCCCTGAGGGTTAGATGGCACTTGGCAGCCCCCGTCTGGGTCAGGATCTGCGGCGCCGTCCCAAACTAGCTGTAGTTCAGGACTGAGGAATTGTGATCCTTCCTGCTAGATCTTGATTCTTTCAGGCAGGGTTTCTTCACCTTAAGGCCTCTTCCCATCTCCTTTTTCTCCATGGAGAAGAAGAGTCTTTTTTCCTAGGAAGCAAGGAGTGAACCCACTGAGGCGCTGTGAGGCTCATGCAGGCGCGGGAGGAAATGTTCTGACCAGAGGACTGTGACCTAAGAGAGCAGTGAGCAGGGCTGGCTAAGAAAGGGGAGCACATCGCCAGAAAGGGGGGGGTGTAGGAGGAAGAAGTTTTGCAAACGCAGAAGGCAGCGTGTGCTGGGCATTAAAGCTCTGTATGATGAAGCCTGTTCTGCCTTCAAACAGGGTGCTGGACTGAGACCAGCTCTCCATCCTCACTCCTGGGAGGTCACGTCGCAGTTCTGTGCCTCAGTTTCTCCTGTGTAAGGTGGAGCCAAGGAGTCTGATCCTTTTGGGACACTCTTTTGATAGCTACAATGAAAAGGGCATGAGCACTCCGTGTTTTCATTACTGACTCCACTGGTGACCTGTGAGCCTGTGTCCTCCCTGCCTGGCGTCACAAAGAGATGGGCCTTTAGCCTCACTCATGAGACTGGCCAGCTGTGCGTTATCTTGTTTCCCTCATTTTTATCAGGGTTACGTCTCCTACATAAAGCAAACTGAGATCTGCCAAAGCCAGCTGCTCTTCAAGGGGCGATGATTGATGATGATTGAGCGACAGATGCTGATTGAGCTGTTGGCCACCGTGTGTCCAGCCTGGTGAGGGTGCAGTCTGCAGGCTCATGTTTGTAGCAAGTTTCATGCAGATTTCATGCATGGAGAAGTTGCAGACCCAGAATAAGACATTTTCCTTTGAAAAAAATGAACTTACCTTCTCTGAGGAGGGCTGTGCTGGTGAGAGCTTTGCTGGACACCTTTTTTCTGAGGGGAGAAGCTAGACAGACCATCTGAAGCCTAAGGGGTATACTCAGCTCCTCCAGCATTCGGGTTTGCCATCCCGTGCGTTCTAGAGAGGCAAGGCCAGCTGCCACGCAGTCTGTGCCGGAGGCGTGCAAGGACAGAAGGCAAGATTATCAAGAGCTTCTTCCCGACCTGCATGACTGAGCAAAACTTAATACGACTGCTCTCAGGAGAGCTGGCTGGTCCTTGTACGTGAACCGTGCGATTTAGGTTTCCTAGCATTCCGCAGTGCTGTTCTGCCAGTCCTCTAGCCCAGTAAGTTGCCTCTACTAGTGACCAGGGAAAGCTGGTACAAGGACTTTGTAGGGAGTCACTCAAGAAAAGGAATGGTATAGGAAAAAGAGACTTGTTACCCCCAGGCAGCATGCTGGTTGGATTTTGCCCTGAATCATAAGCCTTTAATGTTTTAAGCCTGTCATATTTCCATACAGTCATTTCCATCTGCCTCTGTAATGCTGTGGGCTTGGCCATCTTGGGTATTTCTCTCATGCCTCTCAGGCCAGCATCCAAATCCTCACGCACCAACTCTTTGTTTTGTATTTTCAAAAGTTAAATTTTAGCTCCTGTCAGATGACACCGTATTGACCAAGGGGACCAACTGTTTCCTTTCCTCCTAGAAGCAACAGGTAGCAGATATAAAATTTTCTCACAGAGCTGCTCATCAGACATAGCTGTGGTAATGAACAGAGCTTTGAAGAAGAGGCTTGGTACAGAGAGGTGAAAGGGACATTGGCGGAGGTGATTTCACCCTGAGATGCCAGGGTGTGCTAGCAGCTTCCCCAGGCAGACAGCAGCCATCCCTGCTGCTTGTGCGTGTCAGGCATGGTCATCTTGCCATTGTGATAAAGTACGGGAAAGCCTGTCTGTCCAGGTGTTCGATAAATGGGAAGAATTTGCTATGATGGGACCTTCTGCATGGGGATGGAAAGGTCATTGCCAGCCACAGAGTAGGGGGACTCGGTGCTGCACGAGATAACGAAGCGTGACCTCTGTGGAGCAGGGCCGGAGCGGTCAGCGGAGCAGTAAGGTGGCAAGAGGCAAAACAGGTTTGGGTCTTATTGTTTGCAATGTACGAGAGTGTGACCAAGTTTTATTTTACTGTCTGCTGTTTGTGACAGCCAGATGTGCCAAGGCCCAGAGGAGGATGTGCAGCGCAGTGCAGGCACACGTTGGGAGGTCACTTCTCTCCCAAACAATTCACATCCTCAACAGAAAATTCAGAGAGAAGAATAAGTGTGATTCTCTGACACGTTTTTCCTTGAATTAAAATATACATCAGGCTCATTGTTCCCTCAGTGGCTTTTTGGCTCCTGTCATGTCTGAACCTTGATCCAAGAGGGACATTTTCAGTTATCTGCTTCTGGAAAGCGTGTTTGTCCGTGAGTGTTTATATACAGCATATTCAGTAGTGTATGAGAAAGCCAAGGCCAGAAGCTGAGCCCTCTCCTCACCCTGGTCTGTGTGCCATCTGGTCAGGACCGGGCTGCCACACACAAAGGCCACCACTGCCATTAAATTAGGTGGGACTGGTCCACAGGGGACTTGTGTGGCCCAGGAAACCACTGCAAGGAAACACCAGAATCCCAGAGGAGGTTTGTATGCCTGTCCCTAATTCAGGATGCTTTTGTGGATGAGCACTGATTCTCCACCACATCCCTGTGTAAGCATCCCAGCAGCTCACTGACCACAGAATGCACCCATCCGGAGCTAATTTAAAGCTCTTTTAATGTGTTTCATTATTTCTGTACCTGTCCTTAAACCTATACTGACAATACTTGCATTGTAATGATTGAATTCTACTTTCATCTCAGCATTTGCCTGACAGCAAAGGTGATTTCTGGATAGCTGAAGAATATCGAGCCTTCCCATTCCTCTGGGAATGGTCTCACCTCAGTGTGGGATTCAGCTCTTCCTAAGGCATAAGGGAGCTGCTTTTTCCCAACAGTGCAGGGGAAGTTTTAAGGTTGCAAACAGGTGCTGAGGTGTAAGAAATACCTTTTAGAGACTAGCATCAGCCAGGCAGCTCGGGGAGAAAGCTGGGTTCTTCCACAGGTTTGTAGGTGTCTCTTTGAAGGGATGAAGGCACTCGGTGTTTTGCTGAAGGTCACATAAGATTTCTGGCAGAGTTAAGGGGTGAGACCAGATCTCCGTGTTTCACTCCACAGCATAAATCTGACAAGATCGCTGTTGTGCAGAGAACAGACGACACAGACTCTCACCCAGGTGCCGCTTTCCCTCAGGTTCTTTTGCCTGTAAAAAAGGTAGCATCCTCCTTCCATTTTAGGAGCAGAGCATATGTGATCGTCATCAGGAGAGAGTATAGTGCTAGCCCAGCAGTGTGCGTGGGCTGAGGGACCTGACCTTGGCTAGAGGACAGTGAAGCACAGCTCAGCACCTGCAGAAGGAGCTCCACTGACAAAGTGCAAAGCAAAGAGAGGGACTGGTGTGAAAGGACACCATCATGAGCGGAGGGGGTGAGAAATCAAATAAGCACATGTGCAGACAGAAGAGTTTTCAGGCCAGCGTGGCTAAGAGAAAGACCAGGTGACACAGTGATGCTCTTGCGAGTCTCTTCCTGGCAAGCTGGGCGAGGAGAGAAGGGCAGAAAGGCTCCAGAGGGACAATGAAGAAAATTCAGGTGGACACATGCTGAACCCTGAGAGGGGAAGAACCCCCAGGGGGACCCTTGGATGGGATTCTGTAGAGGTGAAGCTGACCTATCAAGGAAACCTCACAGAGACAGCTGAGCTCACGTTCTGCCCAAATCATCTGCAGGTCTGCTCTCCCACACTGGGCCATGGTCACTCCATGGGCACATCCACGGCGCCGGCTTCAGGTCAGGTATTTTTGGGTAGTGCCCAAAGTCAAGGAAATCCAACAAAGGGCTTTGCCTCCAACAGTAGGTTACAGAAACAGAGTATCAGGAGCTGAACGGTTGTTTCAGGAGCTGAATGGCCTTTGAGCCACCAGATAAAACACTTTCTTAATAAAATCCTGAGTCCCTGCAAAACCTTTGGCTGTGTGAGTGGCAGGTAAAGTACACCACCTGTCACCACTGAGCAGAAGCCCCCACAAAGAGCTTGTCACCATCAGTGACATCCCCGTGTCCACCCTGGAGGGTGATGGCAGCTCCACAATGCAGTCATTTAAGGGACACCCACAAGTCTAAAATGTCTTTCACTCTCTTTCACTGATTTTTTTTGTCTCCTACACTTTGAACCTGACTCTGCAGGTGGCCCCTTCCTCCTTCTCTGACATTTAGTTTCTAATTTTGAAGAGGCAAAAAAGCTGGGGGATTTCCATTCCTTTTTGAATGCATGTGTGCTAGCTTTGTCGGTTGGTAATGAGTGGGTCATATAAACGGTGTGGGATCTCTCAAAATGGACTGCGTGGAAAAGGACAAATCACTCATAGTTCATGCAGTCTTAAAGGCAGCAAAACCCTGCAGTAAGTACTCTTTAAAATCTTATGTGATTGGATTATTCATCGTTATGAAATGTGTGAGAAATACAGTGACTTTCAGTTAATTCAATTGCAGGATAATTTGAACATCTATTTAATTCAATCAAAACTCCCGAAATAAAACCATTTGCATTCTTGAAACAAAACCATTTGCACTCTATTTCTTCCAGATTGATGTAGCTGTAATGGGTTTTTCATTTAGAGGCCACTTCACAGATAATTTTTATACTATTTTTGCTTAACTGTCAATGAAGAAATATTCACACACTTGTGCTACTAATTCCTGCCTAAATTTATAACATTTCCCTGCCCAAAGTGAGTCATTATAGAAGAAATCCTCAAGTGCAGTCAAAGGATTTTGGTGCGCCTTCCTGCTGAGCTGCAGTCAAGCTGATGCTTCCGGCTCATTTTGTTAAACATTCCTGCAAACTCCGCTCCGTGCGGATAAGGCAGGCTGTTCGGCACCAGCAGGTTATAAACTCGGATCCTTGCTGAGAAGAGACCAACATTACGAAAGACACGAAAGAGTAAAGAGCTCAAAGGGAACGAAGGTGCGAAAAGACAGACAACACTTGCACGCTGAGCGACCCACACCTCTGCACGGACGCTGCCAGAAGAGCTGCGAGTGATGAACCCACTGCCTGCGTGGGGGTAACGAGATTCATTTGTCTCAGTCAGGAGGAGCAGAAGAAACTGGGGCAGGAACAGGGGAAAGCTCTACGCGAGCACACCTGGGTTGTTTTCAGATATAAATGCCATTCGTCGCCTTTGTTTTAGGAGAACGGGAACAGCAAGGGGTCCTGCAAATGGCCCAGCCAGGTGGTGGGAGCATGAGGAGTGTAAACTCAGCAATATTCACCCCATGGTGAAACAGTTGGCATTTTTATTTGATCTCTCCCTCTTGATCGCTCTAGCATAAGGCTGAGCATGGTCTTAAGAGTCCAGGAGTGAGCAGGAGATGTGCCGCAATGGCAGATTGGAGCGCAGGCTTTTGTCCCTGCCATCACCCCAGGGCTGCCGTCCTGCTGTGTCTGCAGAGGGGCAATCTGGATGGGCCAGAGGAATTTTAATCCTGAATCATTTCCACATTCCTTCCAGCCTGGCAAAGGATTCTGCTGAGGCATCAACTGCCTTGTCCAGCTCAGCCTGTCCTACATCTGATAAGTTAATTGAGGATTTAATTGAGGAATTAATTGAGGCATTCTGCTGGTTACCACAATGTAATCACTCGGCTTCCCAGAGTCAGAGCTTTCCAGTCCATTTGGACTCAGTCCTGTAAACAACTAAATACCATCAACCTCCTCCAAAATCCCTGGAGTGGCAAGTGCTGGAAACTTCAGAGATCCGTGTCCTTTTTGCAGGCCATTGAGTGCTCTTTCGCTCTCACAGAGCTCGCCTAATGCCTTCCCTGTGCTGTGCTGCCTGCGGCTCAAGGCAGAGACTTCACTTAGGAAGCAGAAATGCTGAAAAGTCTTTTTTCCGTTGGTGTACTAGTTCTGCAGCTGCAGCTGACTGTGCTCTTTATTGGATCTGATTCTGGCGTTTGTCGTAGCATCCCAGGAAGATGTTTAGCTTTTGTTCTCAAAATGATACAATACCCAGAGAGATTTCTATCTTCATTCTGTGCATTTGTGCAAATTGTAGCTGTAATACGTAATGCAGCTGCAAGGTAATAACTGCACTTTGATTAAATTCGAGTTCCTGAACTATAACATGTAAAACCAAAAACTTGAAGGGATTATCTCTAGACCCTGGGGGCTCATTCTGGTTTTATTCAAAGGGGTGTGAATAGGAATAAGGTAATGGGATAATCCTGGGACAAGAGGGGAGAAGCAGGTCTGCAGTTTCTTCTCTTTATTAGACTTTTGTAGCCAACTGCAGAATTTCGTTCAAAGCAATTTTTAAATCTTTGTTTTCCTTTTCTTTCCTCAGCCCTTAATTATAAATAGTGTACTCCAAGGAACCTGAAACAAGGAGCAGGCACTTGGAACTTACCAGATCTCTGCCTATTTAAGAAAGTTTCTACAAGCTGATGCCATGGGTGTTTTCTTAGCATTAACAACAAAAACCATGTCCTTGTAGATCATTTATTATCCAAGTTCCTAACAGTCTTTTTGTACCTAAAGCTGTGTTGTCCTCCTGGCAGCACAGAGGTCTTGCTGCTCCTGCCATGGGTTCAGACACCGTCCCCAGCTACATGAATTTGAATGATCAAAATCCATCTTGTCCCACAGAAAGTGATAAATTAAAACCTCAAAAGAAAGTTTGTGGGCTCTTGCTGTGATCCTCAGCTCATGTTTTGGCCTTGATGATTTCTGACGGGGTGACTCNGGGGAGGGCCATCTGTCATTCTAAACGGCCAGTCCGGCCAAAACCACGGCAGTGACATAGGACATTGTGGAGACAAATGCACTATTGTGCATGTGGGCACCGTTCCTGAGTGGTGGGATCCTGAGACTGCATGGGGCCCCTAAGCATCACTGGAGCTTAATCGCGATACTGCATTTTCTGTCTCTCCATCTCAAGACAAATTACTTGGAGTGGTCCATGAGGTTTTGTCCCAGTGTTCATCACCGCAGACACAGCTGTCCTCCCTGATGGTGAGGGACAGGATTCGCTGGNGTATTGATCAGGAACTGTTCACTCTTAGAGGAATAAGACCTGATTGTACCAAGGAGTGGTGTGCACAGAGGCTCTTGCTTATACCTATTGCTATAACGACCAAGGTCAGCTAACCTCGTATTTGCCCCGTTAGAGGGTCGGAAGCGGAGAAGCGCAGAGGGGTCACACCTACAGGGAGGAGCGGACGGGACAGGCGACCCCAAACTGGCCCACAGGGCATTCCATCCCGTTNTTCTGTCTCTCCATCTCAAGACAAATTACTTGGAGTGGTCCATGAGGTTTTGTCCCAGTGTTCATCACCGCAGACACAGCTGTCCTCCCTGCTGGTGAGGGACAGGATTCGCTGGCTGTGCAATGGGGGTCCAGGAGGAGGGGGATCACAAGCAGAAAGGCAGCCTCGGGATGGGAAAGGTGATTTCCAGAGAGATGTGTGCCAGTCTCACCTGTACTTGACATGAAGATGACCTTAATTAGCCATGATATAAGCACTGCTTATTTGTGTTGGATGGTCAGCCAACAACGTAGTTCTGAAGGATCTCAACCCAGCTATCTCCCAGCTCTTTCTAAGCTGTTGAATACACCAAAACCATATCCTTTGTCCTTTTCACCTCCCATACATCAACATGAAGAAGTTGCTTTGTGGGCTGCCATAGTACTTCCACCAACACTGGCAGGTGCCTCAGTTTTCTACAACTCTTGGCTGGCAAAACCATACGCCAAGGATGTATGTGCCTGCTACAAAGGCCATCAACATCAACAGAGTCATTGTGTCAGCCTTCCAGCAGTAGTTATCTCCTGAATTGTCATCCCAGACACATCACCACAGAAGGAGATACCGTTGTGTCTGATCTCAGCACAAAGCTGCACTAATAGTCTCAGCCACCTTGTATCAGACGTGTTTGCCAATTTACAAGTCAGTCTAAACATATGGTGTAGTGAATGACGTCTCTTTCCTCCTGAAATGTAGGCCCTCACTGGATGGGGTGATTCTCTTCTTGGGTGATAATAAACCAGTGGCATGCTAGGGTCCATCACCCACGGGGTGTGCAGTCTGTCTGCAGTGTGGTGAGAGACTCCGTAATTTAGTGGCAAATGACCAGAACTACACAAATGAGAGGTGGAGCCTCCATGAATAGATGGTGAATCTGAATGGGTCTCACGGAGTCCAAGAAGGAAACTCTCCAAAATGGAATCATACATCAGGAAAGTTATCCTCGACAAATATACTGGGTGAGATGACAGATTTGCAGAAAGGCAGTGTCCTGACCTTTCTATATGCCTGAATTTTGTGAGAGAAAGACGTTTCTTGTTGGCTCTTGCTGTCAATATTTTCCCTCCTTTCTTCACTTACAACTAACAATGTATTTGTAACCCCACTGTAACATGTACTTGCTGCTCTGAAAACATAAAAGCATCACTATACATCCCTCTGCTCCAGGACTCTGCTCTCTCCACGGCTGACCCCAGCACTTTCAGAGGCAGACCCGACACACAAGCTGCTGTGTCCTCTGCTCCTAAGGCTTTATCCTCTGTACATTTTAGCTTTTCCACGCAGGAGCCTTGCTCAGACACAGAGATTTTGGGCTTTTCCCCAACAATATGAGTGAAAACTTTTCTGGCTGTCTGAGTAAAGTGCAAGACTTTCTGAAAAGTGTAATCTGTCAAACAAGGCCACACAGTTAATTTATTTACAAGGAACGAGTAGTCCAAATTTTTACATGTATTTGCAGCAGTGCAAAGGTTTGAAATGAAGATTTGAAACCAGGATTATGGGTTCTCAAGAGGAGCTCTGTGCTGAGCTGTAAAGTGCTTCCTGCAGTCTGCCTCTGGAGAGCAGGGACATCCGGAGAGCTGCGGGGAACAGGGAGTGTCTTCTTGTACCGAGTGATGGAGGGGCTGGGGTAGAAAATGGTTGTTGGACTGGGCTCGTGGAGCTGAAAGAGGCAGGGAGCATTGCTGGCACAAACTCTTTTTTCATGTTCACGCGTTGCTGCCTTCCCTCCTCACAGGTCTGCAGCATTTCTGCTGTGGTAACCAGTGGTTTGCTGGGCGTTAATCTGTTCTTGTCCAGCTTCACCCTGTGGAGAGAACACATCACTGTGTTCTCACTGCTCGATGCACCTCTTCCTCTCTGAGTGCCTAAACATCACAACTTTACAAGCTGTGGCACACAACCAGGTCCTTGGTTATCTTGCTACATTCATGAGTGGCCAGATAAAACCAAGGAATAACACCCTAGAGCTAGAGAAGGTGCGGAGAAGTGCAACAAAAATGATAAAAGGTCTGGAGTGTCTTCCATCTGAGGAGCCTGGAGCAGACCAGCACCCATCCTTCTTGAAATGAGGTATAGAAAATTATAAGAGAGATCTTTAAGTTCCTGAGCCACCTGGAGAAGACGAGTAGGGAATGACCATCCATTGTTCTTTGTGATACACCAAGGAAGATCCCATTGAATTATGGCAGCTTCACAATTTCAACAGAAATGTTATTTCCTTACTATTCTGTGCTTAAGCTAGAGAAACTTCTTGTCAGACTGATCTGTTGCAGCTCTTTTGAAATCCTGATCTCCCAAGAAAACCAGACTCACAGTCTTGTAGAAGCACAGCAAAAGTAACAGAAATGTATGTGACTTTGTTTACAAGCCCAGTCACTTAACATCACAATTATGGCCATCATTACTTTTATCTTGCCAAATAATAAACAGTCAGATTATCCTTACCAAGGATGTCTTATCACTACTGTTGCTGCTTTCATCCATTTTTCAGTTATTTGTTGTCAAGAGAACCAAGACATGGGCAAATGGGACCAGACAGACCAGATCTGCTCTGTCAGGTTTTAAGGCTCAAGAGCACCTATGAGCCTGCTGAAACAGAGAAGCTGGGACCTCAATATTGCATGCTGTAATGAGCTGGGTTTTTTATCTATAATGCATTTAATATGTGCACAACATACTAGGTGAAATGTTGGTAAATACTGCTTTCTGAGAGCAATTTTAATGACAGTTGGAAAGAAAAAAGTTGTTTGTGTAGTTTTCAAGGTATGCCCATTCTTATATGTTTAGAAAATAAATAATAACTCTTGACATAGTATTCTTAAGTTAAAGAACTGGTGCTGGCAAGGAAACTCCTCGAGAGCCATCTTTCCATACAAGTAGACAAAAAGTGCCTTCCGCTCTCCAGCAAATACCAAGTACCAATGAATTCCTAGGAGGGTCAACTCCAAGGAGAGGCAGGAACCTAGATTGCTGTTCACCATGCAGATCTGGATACAAGGGTCCAGCTGGCCCAGAAGTCAAAAGACCTGGATCTACCCCATTTTGATAGATGACACCATGTCATTTCCCTTCTCTGTCTTTCCCAGTGTCAAAGTGTTGGGTCTTTTTAAGCAGCACCTTTGTAAAAGGCCTTGAGATCCATTGATGAAAGGCTGTGCCAGGTGCTTTGCTATTAACAGAGGCTGTGACTGGCAGCAATATTGCACATGGTCCCTACCTGAGTCATCTGTGGAGGGGTACAGCCCCCCCAGGAGGAACAGAGTTGAAGGTCAAGGGAACGTGTCAACAGAAACAATGACCCTGGGAGATGTTATCAGGAGGTCTCTAGATCAACCTCCTGCTCAGAGCATGGTCAGCTACAAGATGAACAAAATGTTCACAAGTGCCCACATGTGGCAGTGTGGATGGACAAGAGACCTGTGATCCAAGTCACGTGCCCAAACAGCAGTGGGAAAGTCTGGATTTAAGGTGCCTCCGAGATGCACAGGAGCTCTCTGCCCATGATCCCTGACAGAGCAGATGCTTCCTTGCACCCATGTAGTTGTGCTGGGTCTAACCAAAAGTTTGTGCTGAGATCCGCTCTCCCTAGCAACAAACAGAAGATGCCCAGGAAAGTGTATAAAGACACACAACCCCAGAATGCTCCAGCCTCCCACGGTTCATCGTTCAGGAAGGTCCTAAGACTAAATAAAGTGTTAGCTTTCTGTGAGCTTTCTTTTCTTTTCACTTCAGTTGAAAAGTTAAACTAAGTGGCTTATTTCCTCTGAAAGGAAGCGAGACGAGTGGTGGCATGCCAGAGAATCAAGGCTTACACTCTGAATGCTCCAGCCATGGTAAGAGTTTCACAATCCTACTATATAAGACTTCAGAGAATCCAACAGCGAGCCACACTGTTTCAGAAGCCAGGTGTTCCTACAATGGAGTTAGACAGTCGGAGTCCAACATGTAGCTATGGATCCTCAGCAATTTTAGATGGATAACCATATGATATTTTTCCTGTTGTCCTTGGTAATATCATTTGCCACCAGCAAAATTAATTATTTTGTTTTTGCAACTGCAATTCAAGTACCTCCAGACTGCCATCAGATTGTCCCTTACATCAGATTGGACTAGTGCAGCCCAGCCTCCTTGGCCTCTCCTTGTCGATCGTGTGCCCTGGTCATCCTGGTCTCCCTTTACTGGCCCCTCTCTGGTTTCCCCACGTCCCTCTTGACATGGGAGCCCAGCGCCAGATGCAGTGGTTCAAGTGTGGCTCCCGCAGTGCTGAGGAAGGGGGATGGTCACTGGGCCACGTTGCCACCAGGGCAGCACCATCGTTCCCTTATCTGCAATGAGAGCACACTCCTACGGGGTCACACTGAACCTCGTGCCCACCCAGATCCTTCCCAGTCAGGCTGCTGCTCAGCCAGCTGGGTCCAGACTGGACCCATGCATGGGATCATTCTGCCCTGTGTGTAGGACTTTTGCACTTCTCCTTAGTGACCTCCCTCCAAGATGCAGTTTCCAAGGTCCCTATGGATTGGTGTCATCTCATTTGAGACAACAGCCACTCCCCCTAATTTTGTATTGTGCATTCACGGAGGGTGAGCTCTCTGTCATTGTCCAGATCTCGAATGATGTGAACCCCACTATTGCCCTGGGGACACACATTCACTATTGCCCCCCAGCTGGCAGTCTGTCTGTTGCTGATGACTGTTAAGTCCAGGGGTCCGGCCAGTTTTCAACCACCTAAGCGCAGGTTTCCCAGCCTGTACTGTCACAGAAGGCAATGAGGTTGCTTGAGCATGATTTGCCCTTGGTAAACCCACTCTGACTCTGGTTGTTTCCTCATCCCTCACGGGTTTGGACAAGGACTCCAAGGACGTGCTCCATGACCTGTCGAGGCACTGACGTGAGACTCACTGGCCCATAGGTCCCAGTCCTCGTCTTGCCCCAGCTGTAGCAAATTCAACAGGAATGTAAAACCCTCCCTAACTCTCCGTCCTTAGGTATTTCTTCTGGGTTCAAATGAAAAAGTATCATCACTCTGATGAATACAGGCAGAGTATGGCCCTGTTTGCAAAGCTCTCCTGGGTTGGCGGTGCTTTTCAAACAGTCCTGTTGTTCTTGTCTCTCTTTCTCTGCTGCTGAGCAGCTGCTTTGGCTGTACTTGTTCCAAATTGCAGCATGATGTTAATTTTCTAAGATCTGTCTATCAAGGAGGATTTCATTTCAGTTGGCAAAAGGCAATGCACTGAAACAGCTACAGCTCAGACAAAGACGGAAATTAACATTTGTAAAGGAAGAAAGGAACAAAAGAAATGTTGGTGACAAGGAAGAAACTGAAACAAAAATGAAATCATTGTCATTATCTGACTACAAAGGGGAAAGATGCTGTTCCAGAGATGAAGAGTCCTGCCATGCCAGCCTGCTGCCTGCGACCCACTCCAGCCAGAAAAGCAGTTTGTCCACATCCATCTGAGAGGCCACTGTCAGTCCTAGAGATGTAATTACTTAAACAGTCCATTCCCATTGCATTTGCCATCAGAGCTCTGCATACCCTTTTGTTAGGCAGGTTGTTTTAAAATGTTCCCCCAAGAAGAGGGAAGATCCCCCAACTGACTGCAAAAACTCCTGGCTGATCTATAATCTTCACTTGCTCGGGAGAAGGTTACTCCTACCTTGCAGTGCAGTCTAGTGAAAACACAGATTCCTCCTCCTTTTCTTTGCGGGAGCTCTCAGAGGGGACTGTGGCCCCCACTGATGTCCCTGCAGCCAGGGGCAGCCAGCCATGGTGGCACACACGCCGGGCACTCTGGTGACATCCCGGCGCAAGGGATGCTCTCTGGCAGGTTGGCACTTGCAGCCTTTGTATTGCTGCAGCTGAGAGCCTGTTAGAAAACAGTCCATTTGGGCAAGTTTTAGCAAAAATGCAGGTACCAAGCCTGGGAGCAGGTGAGTCTCTGCAGGTACAGTCTGTGTGGCTCCTGTCTGTGGGCCGACGGGCAGGCTGCCACCCTGGGAGCAGCATTGTCCTGATTGTGAAGGCTGTAGACACAAAACACACTTGCTGAATGCCTGCCCTGAAATGGCAAACGCTCTTCTTCAAATGCTTGCACGGCTCAGTTCTCACCCTCCCAGGGCAGGTACCGTCCTGTCCTCACACTCCCAGTGCCTGACTGGCTCAGTTGGTGCCCTGCCAGTGCTGGGCATGCCCCAGGCTTAGCTTTCTGTAGGGTACATTTGCCTGCGAGGAGCTTCCCTAAGGTGATTAGCTCTTTATTTATGCATCAGACTTCACCTCTGAAGTCCTGCTTTGTGGTGGTTTGGTAGAAACTTTGGAACCTCCAAAACAAATGTCTCTTTTTCAGGAAGATTAAACAATTCTAATAGTAGCTACTACCTGTAACTCAGCGACAGTTTCCCCAGTAGCAGGCGCACACATTAACAGGGAAAGCTCAGCCAAAGGACAGATCTGAGGATTTTTGTGTAGCTGGGAATCAGCTTCTCCAAGGAACCGTGGGGAATCATTTACAAGTAATGAATCATGAAACAGCAGGAAGCTAGCTAGCCAAGATAAAGTGTGAGCTCTGCAATTAACTGTGGAGTGTTCAGGTGAATAACAAAGGGATGTGATACCAAGGCAGAAAACAGGTCTGGGAGCAGTCAGAGCTGGGAGTGTTGCAAGGCAGAGGGAACAGAGGGCCCTATCTGTGACGGGACCCATCTCACAGAGAAGTCAGCTGCCTCCCTGGGGCCAGGATCAAGGATATACAAAGGAAACTCCCTACCCTGGTTTGGCCCTCAGATTTTTATCCACTGCTGATATTTCAAGTAGGTAATGACGAGATAGCTTCCAGAAGACTAAGGGCAATGCAAGAGAGACTTCAGAGCCCTGGGATGGCTGGTTAAGGCATCAGGAGCACAAGTAGTGCTCTCCTCTATCCCACCATTCGCAGGGACTGAGGAGGGGATAAACAGGAAGAGTCAGCAGATTAACTCCTGGCTCAGAGACTGGTGCAACCGGCAGAACGTTGGTTACTTTGATCATGGATTGATCTACAGGACACCAGGCATGCTGGCAACAGGTGGGGAAGCCTAACCCAAAGGAGAAGAAGGGTTCTGGGAAAGGAGTTAGCAGGACTCATTGAAGGGGCTTTAAACTAGGTTTGAATGGGGACAGGAATGTACTAAAGTGGTGCCTGGGAGCAGTATGGCAGTGCTGGTGGGTAAAAGCACCTTTATGGATAAGCGCATTTATGGATAAGAATCAAAGGGAAGGCCAACAAGGTCTTACAGCCTGTTGCTGCAGTGGAGGTGGGAGATGATGACCCATGTGCTAGCAAAGACATGAGGAGTAGTGGTACGTTGGCAACTGCAGAAATGTCTGAGCGTGGTCAGGTGGGAATAGGGCTTGTCTCCCTAATAAAGTGGCAAGGCAATTCGCCCAGCTGAAGTGCATCTACATGAATGCACACAGTGTGGGCAACAAACAGGAGGAGCTGGAGGTCACTGTACAGCAGGGAAACTATGATATAGCTGCCATCACAGAAACGTGGTGGGAAGACACACACAACTGGAGTGCGGTGATTGATGACTACCAACTCTTCAGAAGGGATAGGCAAGGAAGGAGGGTCGGTGGGGCGGCCCTCTATGTCAGGGACAGTTTTGAATGCCAAGAACTTAACGATGTGCATGACGACATGACGACATTGTTGAGTGTTTACGGATAAGAATCAAGAGGAAGGCCAACAAGCCAGACATCATGGTGGAAGTTAGTTACAGACCCCTCAACTAGGATGTAGAAGCCGATTAAATATTCTATAAGCAGGTGGCAACGGTCTCACAATCGCTTGCCCTTGTTCTTGTGAGGGACTTCAGCTTCCCAGATGTTGGCTGGAAATATAACACAGCAGAGAGGGAACAGTCCCAGAGGTTCCTGGAGTGTGTGGAAGACAACTTCCTAACACAGCTGGTGAGGGAGCCAACTAGGGAAAGTGCCCTCCTGGACCTACTGCTTGTTAATAGAGAAGGTCTTGTAGGAGATGAAAAGATTGGAGATCGTCTTGGTCAGAGTGATCATGAAATGATAGGATTTTCGATTCTTGGTGAAGCTAAGCAGGGAGCCAGCAAAACTGACACCTTAGATTTCCAAAGGGCGAACTTTGGCCTGCTTAGGAGCGTAGTTGAGAGTGTCCCTTGGGGGACAGTTCTGAAGGGCAAAGGTGCCCAGGAAAGCTGGTCTTACTTCAGGGAANTGTTAATAGAGAAGGTCTTGTAGGAGATGAAAAGATTGGAGATCGTCTTGGTCAGAGTGATCATGAAATGATAGGATTTTCGATTCTTGGTGAAGCTAAGCAGGGAGCCAGCAAAACTGACACCTTAGATTTCCAAAGGGCGAACTTTGGCCTGCTTAGGAGCGTAGTTGAGAGTGTCCCTTGGGGGACAGTTCTGAAGGGCAAAGGTGCCCAGGAAAGCTGGTCTTACTTCAGGGAAGAACTCTTAAAAGCACAGGAGAAGACCATCCCCAAGTCCCAAAAACCAATCAGATGGGTAAGTAAACCAGCCTGGCTAAACAGAGAGCTTTGGCTAGCCCTCAAGAAAAAAAGGAAAGTTTATGATCTTTGGAAAAGAGGGTTGGCTACTTATGAAAAATACCAAGATGTAATGAAGCTATGC
>VXBO01007696.1:237948-250227 GCA_013400135.1 Rhinoptilus africanus | reverse complement strand
AGGGAGGTCATTCTCCCCCTCTGCTCTGCACTGGTGAGACCACAACTGGAATACTGGGTCCAGTGCTGGGCTCCCCAGTTCAAGAGAACTGCTGGAGTGAGTCCAGTGAAGGGCAACGGAGATGATTGAGGGATTGGAGCATCTCCCTTCCGAGGAAAGGCTGGGAGAGCTGGGACTCTTTAACCTGGAGAAGAGAAGGCCGAGGGGAGACCTTATTAATGTTCACAACTATCTAAAGGGTGGGTTTAAGGAGGATGGAGCTGGGCTCTTTGCAGTGGTTCCCAGTAACAGGACGAGGGGTAACGGGCACAAGCTGGAAAAGAGGAAGTTCCGATCAAATATGAGGAAAAACTTCTTTCCTTTGAGGGTGGCAGAGCCCTGGGACAGGCTGCCCAGGGAGGGAGTGGAGTCCCCTCCTCTGGGGACTGTCAAGCCCCGCCTGGATGCAGCCCTGAGTGATGTGCTCTGGGCAGCCCTGCTTTAGCAGGGGAGTTGGACTGGATGAGCTCTAGAGGTCCCTTCCAACTCTGAAATTCCTTGATTCTGTGATTCCGTGAAGACTAATTTCTATAAGCCACAGTTTTTCCAAACAACTTTTAGTCAAAGAAATTTCTACTTTCTCTTGAACTGAAACAAATCCCATGTGCATGTAATTATCAGGCAAAACAGCTGACAGCTTTTAACTCATGTTTAAATTTATGAGTGACCCAGATCAGCAAAAACTAGGAAAATATCTCCTTGAAGAGATCTGCTCTTAACACCTGCTGCTGAGCCAAGGTAAGGCAGCAGGTATCAGATAAGGCCAAAGGAGCAGGTGAGGGATGGGTTTCCACTGCGTAAGAGACACTTGCTCTGGGTTATCAGTTTACAATGCAGGCGAGAGTGAGACGAAGGAAAGCGTGTGTTATTGATTATCCCCAGGGTGTGGGGAGGGGTTGGAGGTTCAGACGAGAAGGTGAGAGGCCCAGGGCTGCACGGCATGTGTGTGCAGAGCTACCACGAACAGGACCCAGAGCTGGTGCGTGGGACAGTGTATGCTATTCCCAGCTCTGTTACGGACCCAAGGTTTAGGTGCTGCCCTGGGAAATGAGGGCTGGTTTAGGGAGCTTGGCGATAGAGACAAAACTGCTATTTCAGGCCAACTATCTATTATTAATGTCACCTACGTCCCAGTAAATCCATCCTCCTCTTTGTCTGGGGCACAGTGCCAGGAGCAGCTGTGTCACAGCAGCTGGCTCCTCTGCAATTCCAGATGTAATCATAGAGAAGTGAGGAGACTTCTTCAGAAAACATTAATTTCAGCTGATAAGTCTATATTTAGTATCCTTCTCTCCCATTTCATGTAACTCCAGAAATACTGATTAGTACAAACCAAGGTGATACCTCTCCCGGGCAGGGGACTCATTAAAAGTGTTACCAAAACTGTCTCTGGAAGGAGGCACCAGAAACCATCACTCTCCGGACAAAGGGATGGAGACCAGCTGGGACCCCACAGCCTCACCGGCTCCACTGAAGACCCAATGGGTCCTGCAGAGTGCACCCCTGCTGTCAGTCTAGACTTGGGCCAGGGCTTTCCCTGCTGTCCCTCTCCTCCCGGTCTCTGTCCATGAAATTTGGGTTACCCTGGCCCTTCACATGCCCCGCTCACCCCTTTGCTGGCAAGCATGGGAGGAGATGCTCTCCTTTCTCCTGTGCCTCTCAAGTGGAATAGTTGGAGCAGAAGCAGGAATAGCAGAGACTGTTTCTTTTTGAGAGATGTCACTTCACATGTGCAGCTCCGATATTTGTCCAGGCACTGTGAATAAGTGCAAATGCCAGTTTCCTGGAATAATTGCTTCCAAGCACGCAAAGAAGGGAAGCTACAGCCAGAGGCACAGCTGAAAACTTGGTAGGAATAAACATTGAAGAGACCTGAGCAGAAACCCCGAGTGGACTCAGCGCTCATGGCCTTGACTCTACGGGGACAGCAGAATTGTCACACCAAGCTCATCATACTGGCTTAGGATGATCTTTCACTGTCTCTCTGCCTTCCTTTATCCCACCATGCTCACTCCTGATCCGCTGCCTAGAGCTGCTGCAGGACAAGTGCTGGGGTGGGAGATGCCTCTCTTCCCTCTTGGGTCACTTCCAAAGTGGCATTTGCAGAAGGCAGTGATGTCCCGCGTCTGGCATACAGACATCTTCTCATTCCTTTGTGTTTGTTTTCTCGCTCTGCTTCTTCTCAGACCTCTTTTTGTTTTCTTTGCACCCTTTGCTGGTTTCTCAGGCCCATGAGTGAGCAGTCAAACAGATGGATGCTCTGGGCTTGTCTCCTGAGGGTTGAGAAAGCTGAGTTAGGCAGAGCAGGGAAGGTGGTGCCTGGGAGTGTAAGTCACCAGACCTCTGTGCAGATGCTGCCACCGAGAAGTAAAGCAGCCCTCACTCCCTGGAGCTTAATCCTCTGACCTCAGACCTGTATCATGCCAGCCAGAGGAGTAATTCTTAGTGTTTACATGGGTCAGCAGCTAGACAAGGACTTGACTTAGATTTTCCCAGCGGGTCACACGGCTATTTGCTAATCAGCGGTAGCATAAACACTGCCAGGATCCTTATGGGTCACTTGCTAGGGACAGGCTAAACAAACCATCACCAGATGAAAAGCAGCATGGGTGAGTGGATGAGATTTGAAACAACTGTAGTGGAGTCCTGAGTCTGTGCCTGGAGGGGTTTCAGGACTTGTGAGATGCAGAAGTAGTTAGCTGGGGGGCTTGGATCTCAGCCTGACAGAGCGCAGGGAATGGACCCCCTGCTAGCACAGGAGCCTGAACCCACCGGGACGGAGGGAGCCTTCTCTTCCCTCTGGCCCATTGTGTCTTGCACTGCTGTAGGGACACTCATGATAGCGTCATTACAACAGCTGGTCTGGTTTTCCCCCATCGCGTGTATCTGTTTACCTGGAGATATGAACCCTCCCTAGAAATCCCACCCTGCTGCCTGGGCAGTGGGCAGCAGTTGGAGAGGTGTCAATTACACACAGAAGCCGCACAGAGGAGACCTGACTGCGGGCTGGAAGCTGCAGAAGGTGATGTTTGCCGTTCTCGATGTATCGCTTCCTTCCATCCATGTCCTCAGCCACGGAGCAGCTAAATGTGGGAGTCAATCTGGGACAGAGCCACCAAGCTGTGCAGAAAGCATGACAACTGTTGAGAGGGGGTGACCCTACCGACTCCTCCTGCTATCCTGTTAATGAGCACAGGGAAAGCAAGACAGAGGGCACAGCCTGTGCTGGAAGTGCGTAAGATTTCTTCCTAAAGGATCTGGAAAGGTGAGACACCAGCAAAGTTTGTGTTGTCCATTCCAGTATCATATAAGTGAGACTTTAATGAAATCAAAGTTTTAAACTGCTGTTCACACTTACTGATCAGCAGAATAAAGAACTCTGGCTCCGTTACCTCGCCCTGTCAGCACATCCAGCAGCTGCTCCGCTTGGAGCCAGGCACACACGCCTGGGTTTGTTTCTTCCCATGGGATTCGTGGAGGAAGTACTCATGGACAAAAGTGAGAAGGGTTGGACACAAACTGTCCACAGCAAGAGGTGTGTAACAGCGTAATTATGATCTGGTTTCTCCCAGAGCTGGCATGCACGTTTCCAAGGAGATTTAAGAATATTGAAACCTCAACTGCACAAAAAAATAATTTTTGAACTACAGTCTGGAGTAACAGCATCTGTATTTTAAACCAGGAATTTATTTTTAATAATCCAGCCTCCAAAAGCAGTGGCATGATTTTTCCACAATTTTATAGACACTTTGCCATCAAATTAAGTCTGGCTATTTTTCAAAACAAAAATGGTCACCAAGCTGTGGCGATTACAACTGGTAGCCCAAGAGAGAAGCTGATAGCCACCGCAGCCATTGCTCTCTCCAGCTCATGGGGGTTAATCCGCACTAGTGTGGCACGTGCTGATTCACTGCCAGCACTAACCAGTGGGGCTGGTGGGGGCTGCAGGGCTCCGTGCTGATAACGTAAGGCCAGATAGGTCAGCCATGGAGGGATCAGTTACCATCAGGCTCTTGTAGTGTTTCTGGCTTGTCCTTCCAGCCATGCAGGAGAAAAGAGGATGGAAGGGTGGAGAGAAGGTGGGGCGAGGATTTCTTGCAGTGGGGAGATAGAAAGGAAAGGGGATGAGCCCTTCTGGGTGGCTCGCTGGGTGGAAGAGAGATCTGTGGGTCCTGCTTGGAGCAAAGAGGGGAGGGAAGCATCAGTGCGAGCACCCAAGGTGTCAGCCTTTCCCACGGGCATCCCGCTCCGACCAGGAGGGAACCAGACTTGCCCTCCAGAGAGGGGGGGCAGACGGGACAGCACAGGGCTGGCACGTTCTCCTCACCCTGGAGCTGAGGGCTGTCCTGCAGGCAGGGGCAGGGCAGTGGGTGGGTGACAGAGGAATCTGCCTTCACAGAATCACAGAATCACAGAATCACAGAATCATAGGGTTGGAAGGGACCTTAATAGATCANCCATTGCCACTCCCCACTGTCAGCCCAGAGAGGAAGAAATTCAGGAATCAAAAGTCCAGAGAGAAAGGGAGTGAAAATGAAGAGCCCGGTGAAGAAAGGGCTCTCTGGTGAAGGGTAAGTCCTGCCTTCCTTCTCCCACCTCTCACTTTTCGTGTAAGGAGCAAGATGCTGTTGCCATTAGCCCTGGGGCAAAGTGCAGTGTGACAGAAAGCAAGCAGCAGAACCATACATGAAATTGTCCTGGAGGAGAGGGATGGCAGACAAGGCACTGCATTATGATGCCACCTCCCATCACTTCAGGGTGACAGAGGTGGCAAGCGGACATGCCCAAACAGCGGTCAGCCTGCCCACGGGCTGAGGCGGTGTGGCCGGGTGGGAGCCAAAGGGCTCCTGCTTTGACCCCCACAAGCTCTGACAACACCAGTGCTGTGTTTCTCACCAACAGCTGACACAACCGAGTGGGCTGGGAAGAAAACCAGCTTTTGATCTCCAAAGTGAGCACCTTTGATCTGGAAAAGTGAAGGGGATACTTCCAGCTTCCCAGGATGTCATTTGCATGGAGACACTGTGACGGTGCTCGGCAAGGAGTGAGCCTCTTGCAGGACTCAACCTCCATTAGTCCCCAGGTTGGAAGCCACAGAGGCTGACCTGATAAAGCAGGAGATAATGACAAGCCAAACATAACATGGGAGATGCTGAAGGGCTGACGTGTTTCTACAGGAATAGCTGTCACACAGGAGGACCTTTCTAGTGCCACGAGGTGACCCACTTTACCAGCGTCTGCTGAAACAGGAGGAGAGGATGGCTGTGTGTGTGCACGCCTGCACGTGTATGCGAGAGGGGCACAGAGAGGAAGCAGATGACAGGGATTCACTCTCTGCAGTGATTTATCGGGGTGGTATCAGCTTTGGATTCCTTTTGCCCCCATGGAAACAGGGTTGTGCTGCACTTGGCCGTGGGGTTGTCACCTTCTGGGTCGTATTGCCTCCTAAAGGGGACTGCTTGAAGCTGCCTGTCTGTCATGAACTTGCCCCTCACCAAAATAGATCGGGCAGCCACTGCCATCCCAATCATTTAATATGATGCTATTATGGATGTAGGAGCCAAAATAGTGTCCAGTGACTGACCAGTTCTGCTCTCCACTGTGATCCAGAGGAGCCAGGAAGGATTTCACATGGTCAGCAATGTAATAATTATTGTAATAAAGAATTTCTTCTCTTCTTCCCTCTGCAAGGTGCTTCATACTTTGGTACCCAAGGATTTAGGGCTTATGTTTGTATATTACTGTCAAATAAAATTGTGAACCATGTTCAGGTTACGTTACATCTAGATTTTATCTTTCTCTTTCTGCAGAAGTCCTGGGACTCAAGGTGGTGAGTGGTGGCGGCTCTTTTAATTCTCTCTCACATGCTGACCCCTTTCTGGCCTGTCCTTTTTTTGTTGCTCAGTGTTTCACAACTGAGAGCAAACACAGAAGGAAAGTTCAGGCTTTTGGAGATGATCCCTAAGAACTTTCTCAGAATATCTGTGCTATGAAAGAAACACAGATCAATGAAAAACTCACAGGTGAAAGAAGCTGTGGCCTAAAACAGCCTTGTGAGCCCTGGACGCTGCTGGCGGCGAGGTGAGAAAAGCAGTCCCTGTTACCTGCAGTGTTAGTTACACTTTTAAATGGCTGCAGTGTGGGTTTTTTAAAGTCATACCTGTTTTGCCTTCCAGCCGATATGCCAGCGTGGGGCTGAGGAATTGGTGGCGTTGTTCTGACATGAGGTTGGGGGCGAAAAGCCATTTAAATCAAGCAAGTATCAAAGGACAGAGAGCACTGAGCACCCTGCACCATGCCCTGAACCGGCTGTCCCAGTCCCGCAGTCCAGCCCGCGCCCTCCCCATCTGCCAGGACCCGGCAATCTGGAGCACAGGCAGAACTCAGGTTTCCAGGCTGAATCTGCAAGGGCAACATTGACCTAATTAGTCTCTGAAACAAATGGGGGAGAAAGACTTGCTGCCGTATGTTACAGTAAGAAATCCTCTCCCTCTCCTTTCGCTCTCCTGGCCCCGGGGATTCATCCTGGGCAGGTGCTTCTTTGATTGCAGCAGGTTTTGAATCCTCTTCCCTCCCCTCGCGGGGATGCCACATGCTGTCTTCTGACCTCGTTAGCTTCTCCTCCTGTTCCACTTCCCCGCTCTGCACTCCCAGCCCCACCGATGTGCTAATTACTACAAAGCAATCTGCAGGAACGCGCTCCTCAGAGCAGGGTGAGGGGAGCGGGAAGGGGAGGCAGGGATGCTGCGAGAGCATCGTGGGGGATGGAGCACACTGGGTGAGCAGGGAGCTTGGTTAAGCAGTGCTGATGGGTGAGCTCGCACCAGGCTCTTCCCCTGCACGGGTCGGTGCCAAGCATGGCACACAAGTGTGCAAGAGGCAAGGCGCTCCCATGCAGCGGGTCTGCAGAGCGGGCTGTGCTGCCTGCCCGCAGGGCCAGCTAACGTGGGGTCCCCACATCACCGCAGTGGCTTGCGTGGCCGTGGGACCTGCTGTGCCTCAGCTGCATCCAGGGCATTGAAGTGCTGTGCAAAAATAATGTGAATCTCCAGGGCTGATCTTCATTGATTAACCAGCTTTACTCAGCTCCCAGTTCCCCTCGGACTGACTCGTGCTGGCAGACAAGGCAGGTCTACACGTCTGTCCATAGACAGGCCTCCTGCGAGGTCCCTTTGCCCGTGCTCTGGAGAGGGTGGACACCAGCCGGCTCTGTAGGAGAGCTGTGGAGCCACGGGCAGTGCGCTGCTGCTCCCCACTCGTGCTGTGGAGGGAAGGCTGGGTGTTTGCTCCAAGACCGCATCCCTCACAAGCGCAGCTGATTGACTTGCAGTGTGCAGCCGACCTGTGCTCAACCAGGCAGAGCTGGGGTGTTCTCGGAGCATGGGCAGAGGTCCACACAAAGGTCCTCTCCTCCAGCATTAGTTGAAAATGAGGAAACTGGAGGGGGCTGGAGTTTGGGTTCATTTTATCTGGCTGGAATGACAAGGTTTTCCTTTTCTTCTTTAATCAGTGAGAGGCCGTTGAAAATGTAGAGAGGAAAAACAGTAATTAAGGGAAGAACTAAATCTTGCCGCCTTTGCCTTGCTGCAAATCTGAAGCCAACCCATTAAGGCTGGTGGAACCATATTTCTACTGAGCTGGTGTGAGTGAAATTGATGTTAGCTTCACTAAACTAAAAGCAAGACAAAGGAGAGAAAAGCCAGTCCCTCTAACTGTGGCTGATGGGTGAATCCAGGGAGAGGGGCAGGAGGGTGGTTCTCAGGAAGGATATCTTCATTGTGAAGTGTGTTTGGGAGGCGACAAGTTCCACCTCACCCAAGTGCAAGGCCATGCTGTCATTGAGGATGGTGCCCTTGGGGTCTGGCCATTCCTGCACACTCCCATGACTTGTACAACGCTCCTCTCCCCTTCCTGGTTTCAGGTATCATCAGGATCCACATTATAAGCAAGGCATCAAGTGCCTGAAGAAAAACCATAAGATTTAGCTGGGGGCTCACGTTTTACCAGTGCTCCTTAGGTTTAATACTCATGTCGTGTTTTGACTACAGAAGCTCTTAGATTAATCCAACCTCCCCTGCGGTTCCTCTCTGAATTCATCTAACGGTGCATTTTGATGCAGAGACTCATCAGACCTGGGGGCCTGTGTTTGCCCTTCAGGAGTGAACCACCTTTTGGTAGTGTTTGAAGAAAGTGTCCTTTCTCTCTGCTGTTATTCAGTATCCTTGTCTTTCAAAACTTTCCACTGTTCTTTTTCTTCCCTTTTTGCTTCTATTTTAATNATTCACTTCTCACCTCATTTATTTTGAATCTTGTTTTCTCTCTGTTCATTTCATATGCTCTTCTGTAACTTCAGAATTGTGAGCCACATCCAACGGCGGTAGAAACCAAGCATGATTCACTGTTGTACAGTTGCTGGAAACCTGGCGCTGTGTACTGGTTCTCAAGATCTGCTTTTCTTGCATCATTTATATTCTGCAAAATAGTCTATCATTAGTATCAGCCTGTTTGCCTGGGATCTAAGCCTAAGACTACTGGCAACAATTCACAGTGGAGGCTTAAAAGGGCTTAATCGACTGTTGTACCCTTGACTCTTTTTGCTCCTCCCAAGAGCCATTCAGCTGCATCTTCTCCCAGAGATCAGCTCAGAGGCCACCGAGGACATTGAGTCTCTTCATCATGGTGTTTTCCAGCTGTTCTTAGCAATGTCAGTACACAAAGGCAACCAAGAAAATACTACAAGTTGTAGTACCGGAGTAGTGCGGGAGGCCAAATTGCACATCACATCTCTCTGGTGACAGGTCATCGTAAAGAAAAGCCTACCTGAGTCATTAAAAACATCCTCATGTGCTTCCAGGGTGTGGGACATCATCGCTGTGTCTTTGGATCCGTTGCCTGCCCATTTGCTCAGATGCGGCATGCTCTCCCCTGTAGGCCATGTAGGCTGCTTCCAGCCTGAGCCCTGGCTTATGGCACAGGCAGCGCTGCCTTTTGTTCCAGCCTGGGATCACTCTCATGTTCCTGAATATGCCCCTGCCTGAGGTGTTCTGGTAGTGCTGCTAAATTCAGCGTATCAATATTTTCCTCTGTAAACCTACAGACCACTTCTAAGGGTATTGTCCAGGATGCTTCCAATGACATGCCTGCTACAGTGGAGCCTCTTCCTGGACAAGAAGTTCAAGCTCTTCAAAAAGCCTCGAAGCTGTGTCCACAGAGCAGAGCTGTCAGAAAGGTGTGCTGGAAGCACCTCTGCAGATGCAGCAGTGGAAATGCACAGGCTCTTCAAACCTTGGAGAACATCTCCCTGTCCCTGCCTGACAGCATCTTCACCTCTGAGCTGCAGTCTCTTCATCTCTGAGCTGTGTCCTCTTCATCTCAGGGCATTTCTCTCCTCCCAGTCACTGGGACTCCCCTACCACTGCAGCAGGAGATGGGTTTGCTCCTAACCTGAGGGGTCTCTGACCAAGCGCTCGGTGCTTCTGTCAGTCTTTGGTCCTTTCTCTGGAGGCTGGAGCTGCTGAGTTGGGCAGGGCTGTGAGTCTGAACCAGTCCTTGTGTCCAGCTGGCGGCTGCCTTGCGGGCAAGCCAAGGCCTCTACTAGGGGCATCAGACAACCTAGGGGTGACTGCTGAATTGGAACTGGTCTCAGCAGCACTGACTCCCTGTTCTTTTTAGTCCCACTGCTTCCCTGATGCTTGAAGAACCCCTATTAACCCTTTCAGGTTGAGAGTGTCTGAAATCCTGTGGGTTGCCTATCCATGGCCACCCACACCGATCTGAGACCATGAGGGGCAGTGGTTGCCCACCTCCATGCTGGCCTTGCCACCCGAAGCTGCTGGGAAGGTCCACGGAGACCCATGTGCAGTGGTGCTGGTGCACCAGCCCCAGCTCTGAGACATCCCTGCAGCCTGAGTCATCCCCCAGAGCAAAGCCAGGTAGAAACAACTTCTGGAGGGGGCACTGGGAGCAAAACACACTTACGTGGAAGGTGTAAAAATGTCTCACTGTCTCATGATGTTCGAGGAGGAGGTGCTGCTGCAAGTCTGATATTTTTGGCATGGTATAGACTTCTTTCCTACCAGCTCATAATGACTCAATTTTGAAGTCCACACTGTGCTGTTCCTTTGTGGGGCTTACAATAGCCCTGGCAGAGAAAGGGGATAGTGAGAGCTGCCCAAGGTGTTTTTCATGCTCTCCACTCTGAAGACAGCAGCACAAGGTGGGATTGCATCCCTGCCAATCATCACTGGTCCATCCCGCAGCAGGGTTGGTGCCTTTCTCTCTTCTTACAGGCTCTGGAAAGGACCCAAACTCCAAACTGTGTGATCACTAGTTAGGTGGGACAAATGCCACCTACACCTTAGTTTTGTTCCCACCAGATTGTTTGTCTAATAGGCAGTTCTGGAGTTGTTTCATAGACATTTTGGTATTTGGATACACGTGACTGGGAGGTGAGTCAGCTCTTCCTCCCCAGTCTGTTTGCAAAGGGCACATCTATGGCATGATCGAATTGTGCGTTGACAAGTTGATGATAAACCCTCCAGGCCTCTCCAGAACATGATGCTTCTAAATGCTTCTAAAGCACGTCCACATGTCAGAGCAAGGGCAGGAAGCTCATGGATGGGTATCTGACTTAGTGAACTATCAAAACCGGATGGCAAATACCTTCAAGGGGACATTTGCATGCTCTCCAATGTAAAGAGCCACGTGGAGATGCTCTGAGCCACCTGACAGGTCTCACTGCAGAAAGCCAGCACCTCAGTGGGCTTGTTTGAAGAGACTTGCACACTTGTGACAAACAGAAATGAGCCCTTTCGTTTCTAAGATGCTACCTTCCCCTTGGGAGGGAGGACAAAGTCAACTGTGGCGGTCAGAGCCAGCAGCCTCTGTAGATGCTGGAGGACTCTTCTGCTTTAAGGGCTTCAGATGCAAACCTCAGATGCTGATCCTCAGTTAAGATCCCTTAACTTAAGATCCCTTAACCCCCAGCCGTTCTTGGGTGTCTAAAAGTGTCCACAGGACATCACGGCAAGACAAAGAGCCAAGGCCATGGCACAGGAGGTGTCTGAGCCTTTGTCAGCATGCAAAATGTCCAGCACAAGGTCCTGACCAGAGCTCAGTGGTTAAGAAATGGCAGGGCTTGGTGAGCATAGCGACCTCCACTCTCAAGCGGCTGCTCCATGCAGATATAGTCACTTATCTGGCCACGCTGACAACATGGAAACCCACTGAAAACCACACCTACAGACATCAGCAGGCATGGGGCTCACATGGAGTGTCTCATTGCACTGACCGCTCTGCATGTCCCTCGTGGGATGGGCCAGTGGTTTCTCAGTCTGGCCCAGATTCCCTCTCCCAGCCATGGAGCAAGCCCAGCAGAGTGTTTCCTTCATCATCAGCCTGACTTTTGTGAAAATGTTCCCATTGATGCACACACAAACACACAAAGAAGCTTCATGTCCTGTCTCCCACACCAGCCAAAACAATCATCCCAGGACAGGTGTACTGGTTTTTGCTGGGCTAGGGTTAACTTTCTTTAACGGTGCTGTGTTTTGGATTTGTGGCCAAACCAGCGTTGATAACACACCCGTGTTTCAGCTATGGCTGAGCCAGGCTTGCACAGTGTCAAGGTCGTCGCTGCTCCTCACCCCCCGCCAGCGATGGGCTGGGGGGGCACAGGGCGCTGGGAGGGGGCACAGCGGGGACAGCTGACCCCAACTGCCCAAAGGGACATTCCAGACCGTAGGACGCCGTGCTCAGCAAGAGAAGCTGGGGGAAAGAGGAGGAAGGGGGAACGACAGAGTTGATGACGTTTGTCTTCCTGAGTCACCATTAGGCGGGATGGAGCCCAGCTCTCCTGGGTATCATAGAATCATAGAATCGCCCAGGTTGGAAAGGACCTTTCAGATCATCTAGTCCAACCATCAATGTCACTCTGACAAAAACCATCACTAAACCATATCTCTGAGCACTACATCTACCCATCTTTTAAATCCCTACAGGGATGGTGCCTCAACCACTTCCCTGGGCAGCCTGTTCCAATGATTAATAACCCTTTCAGTATAAAAATTTTTCCTAATATCCAATCTAAACCTGCCCTGGTGAAACTTGAGGCCATTTCCTCTTGTCCCATGGGTTGTTCCTTGTGAGAAGAGACCAACCCCCCCCGTCTACACTCTCCTTTCAGGGAGTTGCAGAGAGCGAGAAGGTCTCCCCTCAGCCCCCATTTCTCCAGGCTGAACC
>VXBO01007696.1:198631-237843 GCA_013400135.1 Rhinoptilus africanus | reverse complement strand
CGCTCCTCACACGACTTGTGCTCCAGACCCCTCGCCAGCTCCACCGCCCTTCTCGGGACACACTCCAGCACCTCAGTGTCTTTCTTGCGGTGAGGGGCCCAAAACTGGACACAGCCCCCGAGGTGGGGCTTCACCAGTGCCAAGTCCAGGACGATGGTCACTGTCCCGGTCCTGCTGGCCACACTGTTCCTGATCCAGGCCAGGATGCTGTTGGCCTCCTTGCCCACCTGGGCACACTGCTGGCTCCTATTCAGCCGCTGTCAACCAACACCCCCAGGGCCCTTTCTGCCGGGCAGCCCTCCAGCCGCTCCTCCCCAAGACGGCTGAACACCTACCCGTTCTTTGTGCCTGCACCTTTTGCTTTACCATTAAACAGTCTGGATCTCAACCCACCAGATTTCACGCTTTTACCCTTCCAATGCTCTGCCCCATCCTACTGGGGAGGTGGGCGAGTGGCTGGCGAGGGCTCAGCTGCCCAGCGGGACAACCCACAATGGAGTGGATTTTCTCCTCCCTTGACGGGGCCCTGGAGCACTCACTCCCCGTGCAGTGATTGCAGGGTGCTGGCAACACCCCCCAGTTTTTATGTGCACATTGCCCCTTGTAGGGCAAAAACCTTATAGGTTCTTCTTTTCAAATATCCACTTAATCTTCCTTTTCTTTTCCAACCCTCCTGTTTCAAGGCGAGGATAAGTACCTCCATGGTTTCCCTGAGACAGTGCTGGAGGCAGGCACTCCCAAACTGGAGCCTGTCCCTGCCTTTTTGTCATTTGTCCCAGACCTGTGTGCAAGACAGAAAATGAGTGACAACTGTGAGGCTGGTAACTGGGGAGATCACAAAGCTGTTTTTTCCCCATCTATTGTAAGATTTCCTTGGACTTCTCTGCCAAAGACCTGTGCTTTCAAAAATCCCTGAATGAGAAATTCATGGCAGATCCTTTTATAAATGGACAATGGTTTTCAGTTAAAAGCAGGAGGCTGAACCAATTTGCTGAAGGGAAAACAATGGGAACTAAAGTGTGCAGAGTACATGCTAACATTTTGAAAAGCACCTAAAAGATGCAGAAGCCTTATGTGAAACATGTCACTGTTCAAACACTCAGATAGCACAAGGAGGTGAGTGTTTCCCCCTTGGCATCACCACACTCAATGGTACTCAATTCCCAGGACTACTGTTGTTTCTAACACTCATGTTCTTTGCCACCACATCCATGCTAGCACATTTCCAGCCGTGGAAGAGCCATGATTTACAGCAACAAAAATATCAAGCTTTGGGCAAGTGAGAACATCGCTGGAGTCAGGACTGGAGCCTTGGTGATGGCCAGGGGCACCCAGGGGAAGGATTTTGCAGTGAGCGATTGATTACCTGGAAATTTCTTGCCACTTCTCCACTTTGCACTGAGGCTCGGTGTAGCGCTGCCAGATGGTAGAATTAAGTGTCTGCCCTCCCCTTGGACCATCTTCGCTGCTGTTTGGCTTTAAGACAAGTTAAACTCTCCTGGGTTTTTGTGGCACTTTTGCTACTTCAAGATGACAAACTTTAATGACTTTCAATTCAGAACCATTGGCCTAGAAGCCAATTCAACTGCCAACTTTCCTTTAGAGAATGTGTGGCTCTGTGTGACTTCTCCAGTTAGTCACAGGGACTGTTACTGCTGGTGTGTGCTGGAGCAGACACAGGCTCTTGGATGCTCCATCGCATGCCGTCTCGCCGGGGTCCGGGCTCCAGTGCTATGCAGAGGTTTCTGCAACTGATTGTGTTGTCCTGCAGTGGAAGAAGCACAGGGTCACACTGCAAGAAAGGAGGAGGTGGGGAACAGGGAGGTACAAGTGGCCAAAGGGCCACAGAGAGTGGAGGAGCAAAGTAACAGTGCCTTGAAGGCTTTTCCTTCCTGGGGGTTTGGCTGCCCAGGCTCGCTTGGGAAGAGCACAGATGATGACCTTGAAGAAAGCTGTTGGGAAGAAAGCTAGAGGCTTCAGTGGTGGCTGAACCCCTTCCCGCAGGAGCTGCTGTCAACATGAGGGGCTCACACTTGTCCCCAGCCTGAACCGCAGCACCACAGCTGAGTCACGGCCATGCCCGCCCCAGGCCATGGACCCCCCCTGAGCCAAACCCCGACCTGAGAACTGACTTCTTGGCTTGACCTTGGATCTGCATCATCACCAGGAGCTTGCCTGACCACCTCTGCTGACCTCAGATGACCCCATCTACTGTCCTCATGCTTGCCTTTGCTCGGGTAGGGGGGGCTGAGTCCCGGGGGACCCTCACCCAGTGGTCGCATGGCCATGCCCAGTGTAAATAACTGGATGGTGGTGATGGCTCAGCTCCATTGCACTTGGACCCAGAACTTAGCACCCCAGCCCACATGTTACCTCACCCCTTGCTGGGATGTCCCTTTAGGAAAACGTTTATTTCACCTTCTGCTCCAGCTTTCACTTCAAGCCCTCTGCACACCCATGCCATGGAAATGCAGATCTACCACTTCAGAAAATGGCAAATTGTATATTTTGGTACCAGAGTCACTGTTTTGAAATCAAGGACGTGGCTTCACTGCTACTGGTGAGTCACCAGCCAGGCAGGTCCCACCAGAGGGGACGTTATTTTTCACTTGAGTTTTACAGTTGGAAAAGCTCCAGACAGCCAGAAAGACACCTTGGATCAAAACACTTTCCTTAAGAAGCATCTGTGGCTTGTTTTCGTCAGGTAGGTTTTGCCACCAAGTAGAAGAAGGTGATGGATGTGGGGAAGTGCTGGCATTGCTCCCGACAAGGCTTCCTGCAGCTCACTGGTTTTCCCATTGGTCACACAGAGGTGGGGCTGCCCGTGGGCAGCTGGAGCTGAGCCAGGGGGTGGCAGGGAGAGCTGGGGGCCACGGGAACACTTGGGTCCCCATATACCCTCCCTGCCTCTCTGTGGCCATCAGGACAGCAAAGCATCTGTACAACATCTCACTCAAGAAACAGCCTGCATTTCTTTAAAGACGGTGATGGCTTCACTCTCCAGAGCAGCACGAATCTCAGCAATGGCACTGCATGGAGAACCAGCTGTAAGGCTCTGCATTTGTCCAGCCGTAACTTGACATGCTGCCTCAAGTCGGACAGCGAGAGGGACATGGATGCCTTCCTCAGCGGGGTCATGGAGTTAACTGCCTTCCTGCCTGACACATAGAGGAGCAGCATTTTGTGCTCGTCAATGTATTAATTATTCTTTTCAATGAGAAAATGATGATTTCATTAGAAAGGCTATGTTTTCACCTGTAACCAATGATTCCTCAAACTGTGGAAATATCGAAATATTTGAAATTGTCTGTTATTGCATAGCTGAAACAAAAAATTACCCCTGATCTGCTGCTCACTTGCAAGATAACAATGAAAGGGCAGAAGGTGTGTTGGAAAATTTAGGATGTCAGCTACAGGAAAATGTCTTCAGCTTTGAAAATGTAACATTATTTGCAACTTGTGATGCGAATATTGCCTTTGGAGAAGCTCTATCTAGTAATCTGGAAAATGGGAATGAATGTTGGCTTTAGCTCACATGTTGCATAAATGCTGAAAAGCACAAAAAATTACCATTTGATTTTGAATGTTTTGCAGTGTCATTTTTTCATCTGCATTTCTAAATTTATCAAGCTTTTCAGAAGTCCAGAATTTAATTTTACAGATTTCATTTGTCAAATTTAACACTTGGAAATTTCCACAGAAGGTAGCTTCTTCTAGATTCTGATGCTGAAAGGTTCTTAAATTGGTTTCTCACTATTAGACAACATTGTTTTGTATTCACTGAGGCTTGCCCAGTCATCATTTTGCTTTTTTAAAGGATAACAAAAATGAGGATGTTGGAACTTGGTTTTCAGGGAGCAATATATTTTTTCTTGTGTATGTTCCACTTCAAACTCCTGGTCTTCTCATTTCTTTTTACACGAGGATCTTCTTGTGTCCATTCTTATCTCAATGAGGGGTGGAAATGACACTCTCTTTTCAGGAATGTAGACCTGCTCAGCGGTGGTTCAGCCAACACCGAGATACAAAGCAGACGTGAACCCAGCTGAAGTGTGGAGTTTTATGAACTAGCTGAAAAATAAAGGTGTCCCGCAATGTAACAAAACTGACAATAAGAGGCGTTTAAAGGAATACACCAAAGCCTCTCATAACTGAATTTTATTTTAGTCCAGTGGCAATGTATAGTTGAGGGAAAACCGTGTGCTGCATTAGGGATTTTTTCTCCTCCTCAATATCTCATGGAGAGAAGAGGTAACATTTACCCTCCTTTTGGTTGTCTCTTATTCCAAGGGATATTGAAACAAGGGACGTTCCAAGGGTCATTGATTTTTTGAGCAAATATTTCACTCCTGACACTGTCCTGACCCAGAAGAGAAAATATCACCTCTAAAGAGCTCAAAGCATATTTACAGTCACTGGCTGTTTCAGGCAGGGAGAAGATGCTGTGGCTGCTCCAGCAGGAGGAATTACTTGCCCAGCCACCCTTTGCAGGGTCACAGAGCCATTGAGGTATACCTGGCTTGTAGTTTTTCCTTTCTGCCCCTGCTTGGCACCAGGGTTTATCCAAGAAAACACTCAACTTCATTTCCACAGCACTTCTGTTACAGGCAGAGGGAGTCTCTGCTGCACAATACCTGCATAAACTGCTGTCAAAGCAGCAATATACTGCTGACAAAACTGATCCCATCCTTTAATGGCCTTCGTGGGTATCAAAGGATGCTTTGTTAACAGACAAAAATCTTTCTTTTGGTCCCAGAAGCTATGAAAGAAATGGCAGAACAGTGTCCCCCAAAAGGAGGTCATGCTGAATAGTCATTGTGCTCAATGACTCGTTAATCACTTCCAGCTCTTGCAGAGGATCTTGGTCCTCCCTCACTTATCTCCAGTCTCCCTGGTGTCATTTATCTGACCTTGAGTGTCATTGTTCCTCCTCTATACAGGTGCAGTTTAAAGACGCTGTCTTTGCCACGGCCCTTTGCAGCCAGCCATGGTTGCTGCCCAGCTTTAAGCTCCAAGGTGCCTGAGTCAGCTTGGAAGGTGCAAGGCAAGCATGAGTGTCCCGGGTGGTTTTGGAAATGCTGCTTCTAAAGTTTGTGCAGATTGCAACATGAGCTGTCCTGCTATAAAAGGTCTGAATTCCACCCATCACCTGAACAGAAATAGCTTTGGTGTGTGAACATCAGGAGGAGCAGAAAGTGTCTAGATAGGGCAAAGGAACTTAAAACATTGGGGAAAAGCAACACAGAAACTAATGGGGTTCAAGCCTGTTGTCCTCAATGCTCAGCTCCATCTCTTATCCCCATGGCTCTTATTTAGCAGGCTACAGGTTTTCTGTAGAACCCACTAAAGGCTGCACATAACCATCAGGATGTCTGGGTTGCATGGGGACATCTAACCGTGGTGGTGGTGGTGGTGCAGTTACTGCTGGTCAGCAGCAGCACTCAGAAACACCCTGTGGTCTATCAGCAAGAACCCGTCACAGGAGGACATGAAGCTGGAGCAACCAGTGACACCTCTCATAAAAATCTTCAAAACGAAGAAACGCCTCGAGCTGACGGGAATAATCCACACCTTCTCTCCCAGGCAGGTGAGGCTCTGCGTGAACTCCTGGCCTTCCCTCCCTCTGAAGCACGTGGGGCATCGCTGTGCTCCTCACTTCTGTCCTGAGCTCCGTGCTCCGCTTCCCGTTGGGCTGAGGCTGAGCTCTGTTATTGCTGGGTCAGTGTGTCTGTCCTTCCGAAAGCCAGCACCAAGTTCAAATGCTGCAGCTGGGAGGTTAATCAGCCACTGCGAAGGGAGTACTAAGGAAAAAACACATGTCCCTTTCAATTATGTTTGCTCAAATCCACTGCAATGAGCGGAGGGCTGTAACACTCAATTATTCCCAGCAATCAAATTAAATTTATGCTCGTCATTAAAGAGTCACCATTTGCCCACAGCTGCCTCATTGGGAGCTCTGATCACCACTGTGTTATCATTGCGGGGTGGTGAATGAATTCTTGTGCATGCTTTATCCTCAGTCAATCTTTGAGGACATCCTTTGCTTGCTTTTTTAAAGCCGTTCTTGTCATAGGATTTGGGAGATACCCCTCAGTTTGATGTATTTTAAAAATGACTTAGCACATAATGTGATTTGTAGTCTAGAGGAGAAAAATCAAAGCACTGCAGCCAGTTTTAAAGCCAAAACCAGCAACTTAAGTAGGCAGGAAAGTTGGAGGCAATTCTTCCTGTGATGCTGCACGTGTGGTCAGGGCTGAGATTTCAGGACCTCCTGGTTCCTGAGCTGGGCAAAATGTCAGGCTGAAACTTTTAGAAAGAAAATACAGACTCGGCAACACAAATTATTTGTGGGTTTTATTATTTTTGCTAAGTTCCTGTTCATATTTAAAAAATGATAAGCCTGATGTCCCAAGGAGGTGATTTCATGCAGGAGTATCTCCACCTCTTGTTTTTCTTCATATAGTAACATTGGAAGATGTTGGCAAATATCAATCACGTTACATAGAGAAATGAAGGTCCAAAATAAATGAAACTCTCGCACATTTGATGAAAATCAGTATCTGGAAGAGGAGAGTACCCACCAGTATTTGCCCAGTAAAGGTAACAGATCAAACAGACATTCATTAACACATTAAGTTAATGCGACAACAATTAATTGTGCATTTCCTTCTGTTTTCACATTAAATTCATCCAGAAATAATAACAAATACTTTAAAAGTTGCAAAATGCCTATTATTCATGGGAAACACTAATTTAACTACCAGCCAACAGATTGTAGGACAAAAGATACAGAGAAGGTAACTCAGTACCTGACAGGAGTTTATGGAAAACACCCCTCCTTGCTGAAGAAGGAGGCGAATACTGTTTAACATTGTCGTTGCCAGGATGGCACCAAACTGTGGTGGAGTAGCTGCGATCCTGGGCTGCTGTTTGGAGGGACGCGGGCAGGCTGGAGGGACTGGCCAAGAGGAGGTTTTGGGGTCAGCCACATGAAATTCAGCAAGAAACATAAATTCCTGGAGCAGAGCGATGTCCCCTCGCACAGGTGCGGGCTGGGGACTGAGTGACTGGGAAGCAGCTCTGCAGAGACAGATCTGGGGACTCTGACCAACAAGCTGAACGTGGGCCAGCTTTGTGCCCATGCTGTGTTGAAGGCCAACTACAGGCTGAGCTGTATGAACAAGAGTGTGGCCAGCAAGGCAAGGGAAGATTATTCTCCTCTCTAGGACTTGTGTGACCATATCTGGAATATTGTCACCATGTCAGGGTCTTCCAGTGTAAGAAAGGAGAGAGTTCACGGTGTGGGAGCCACCAAAATGAAAGAACAGGAGGCAACAGGCACAGGCTGCAGCAGAGGAAATCCTATGTGGACATAAGGGAAGAATTTTTCTCCACAAGAGTGGCTAAGCCCAGAGGTGGTGGAGTCTTCATCCTTGGAATTTTTCAAAACTTGGCTAGACAAGATGTTGAGCAACATATTCCAACTTTGAAGCCAGCCCTACTTGGAGAAGAAGGTTGGACTAGATAACTTCCAAAGGTCCTTGCCAGCCTAAGTCTTTTGTGGTTGGTTTTATGTTCATCTCATGATTCTCTCAAGCATGAGATTTGACCACAAATCCATCTTGTTAGGCACCCAGTCTCCCAGGACTTTTAATATAGCTCTGTGAATTGGTGCAGTTGAGAGGGGATGATGGCCTCATGCAGGACCCATAACCTGAGACCTTCCAATGCTGGTGCTCAGGGTGTTCTCAGGCAACAGCCTCTGTCCCCTGGGAGGATCTGGGCCTTGGCTGATCCCAGGGAGTCTGTGTCCCTGTGGCACCACAGACTGTTTTGGATCAGGAAACCCGGTGGTTTCCATGTCCCAGACCACTCTCCAACCAGCGGGCAGGCAGCTACTTGCTCTGCCTCTGCAACGCCCGGGATATTGCAGTGCCAGTTCAGAGATCCATCCACCATTTTATTCATTATTATTAACAAATGCTCATCATTAACCATTATTAATCTAATTGTACATGGTGAAGTCTTCGTCTCTGTTAAGGCCAGTGGGACAGAGAGAAGTACATGATTGGTGGACCCTGTACAAAGCCTTCCTCGAGCATGAGAGTGCCAAACTGCAACAGCTGAGCTTGGGTCTGATCTGTCCAAGTCCGACAGGACACCCAGGATCTCATGTCTACGAAGCTGGTGAGGGGTCTGGAGGACAAACCTTATGAGGAACGACGGAGGGAACTGGGGTTGTTCAGCCTGGAGAAGAGGAGGCTGAGGGGAGCCCTCATCCCCCTCTACAACTCCCTGATAGGAGGGTGGAGAGAGATGGGGGCTGAGCTCTTCTCCCTAGGGACAAGGGATAGGACAAGAGGAAACGGGTTCAAGTTATGTCCGGGCAGGTTTAGATTGGATATCAGGAAACATTTTTTCACTGAAAGGGTTATTAACCATTGGCACAGGCTGCCCAGGGAGGGGGTGGATTCCCCATCCCTGGAGGTGTTTAAGAAAAGGGTAGATGAGGGGAAGAAAAGGGTCGATGTGGTACTGAGGGACATGGTTTAGAAGGGGTTTTTGTCAGCGGGGGTTAATGGTTGGACTTGATGATCTTAAAGGTCCCTTCCAACCTCACCGATTCTATGATTCTATGATTCTATGTCAGTGTGCCTCAGACAGTAAATGCAAGTGAACCTGGACGTGTTGAACTCTTGCATTTCCTCAGTGTCATGGGAAGCACCTTTAATTGTTGCCTTGTATGAGGTTGTGAGCTTTCTGCAGCTCACGCCGTGGGGACGTGTTTGCAGCAGAGAGGAAGCCAATATTGACAGTGCAACTGCCTGGCTCTGGGGGGTGGCACGTCTGGGTGTGGAACAGGAGGATTTATGCATTTATGCATTAATGTTATTCCTATTGTATGGCTGGAAAAGATTATCTTCTCTGTGTCTGGACTAGTCTAATGCTGGCCTGATCCTGTTAACCGGCTACCACAGATGTTTAGACAAACACGCCCATAATCTCAAAATGAAAAATGAAAGAAAATCAAATTGGTTTTCGAAGGAGGCTTGAGCAACACTGAAGACAAGCACAGGAAAGCAGGGAGTATGTTCTGTTTGGATTTCTTTTTAATGTATTTTTGTTTTCTCTTTATAAAAAGTGGTTATGTTCACACAGACAGTTCACCTACCACTTTTTGATATATGTTAGGTCACGTGGCGTGCAGAGGGAAAAATCTTTAGCACATTAAAATTAGAGCTGAAATTCTGTCTTGCTTTGGAGAATGGGCCAACATTTGATGGAAAGTCCTGGCCCACCACATCTGGCAGAATGGCAGGACTGGACTTGAGATCTGAGCTAGACCGTGGGCTGACTGCAGGGCTGGCAGGGCTGGGAGCTGAGCGCATGACACCCCCTTCCCCGCCTTCTGTACTCACATGCAGAAAAGGTCTAAACTGCACCGAGTTTTCCTGAGTTCTGATAACCTCTGGAATTTCTCTGCCTGCCACTTTCCTTCTTGCTGGAAGAGTCCAGCTGCCCCATCATTGGCGTGAACATGGAGCAGAGTATGTTTCCAGAATAAGAGCCAAGAATCTGCTCACTTTGGGAATTTACCTTTAAGTACTAAGAGGAAAAGAAAGAGGTGTGGAGAGAAGGTTAAAAATGACACCACATTCTTCCAAGGCTAGGAAACATAACGTGACTCATTGATACTCTGCCCAAAGCAGAAATAGAATAGGAAAGGATGTTTTCCATAGATGTCCACAAGGCCTGGCGAGGTCTCACATGACGTGGATCAGAAAACTGATGGAGGCAAATCAGTGAAATCTCATTTCCAGCGTAGATGGGTCTATTTGGCTGGAGTCAGCACGGCACAGTGCACTTCAGCTAAGTCTGTACAAGCAAAAAAAAAATTGCTTTCTTCAGAACAGGTTTCTAGCTGCATAACCTGGACCAAAATCTGGCTAAATTGAGCATTTCCTGAACCATTTCAGGCCATCCTGAACCTCCAGAGACTGAATCTGTGGCTCCTATCCCAGTTACTTTGTCTAATGCTATCGAGAATAGTTTGGCTCCAATGCCTTTGTAATTCCATTTCAAATAATTGCAGGCTGCTACTGTATCACCTCTTCGCCAGATTAACCCAGTCCAGCTCCCTCAACCTCTCCTTGTTGATTATGTGCCTCCGGTTCCTGAACATCCTGGCAGCTCTTTACTGTCCCCTCTTTGGTTCCCTTGCATCCCTCTTGACGTAGGAGTCCAATACCAGAAGCAGTGTTTCAGGTGTGGCCTCTGTTGACCCACTCCAAGGTTTCCAAGGTCCCCGTAGATTGATGTCCTGCCATTTTGCACGTCACCCAACCCCCACCCCCCAATTTTTTATTATGTGTGCATTTGCTGAGCATGAACTGTGTCTTATTGTCCAGATGTTGAATGATGGGAACCCCAGTATCACCCTGGGGTGAGCACTCATTACCAGTCCCAAAGCAGACATCAGTCCCTCACTTGCTGCCATTTGAGCCTATTTTCAACCACCAAAGAGCCTGGTTGCCCAGCTTGTTCTGCCTCAGCTTCCAAATGAAAATGCTGTGAGAGATCATTGAGATGTGTCATCGTCTCCACCAGAATCTCAAACACGCTTATACCTACAGATGTGCTCTGACATTGCAATCACTCCATAGGTTTCCCATGAGCATCATTTCAACTCCTGAAAATGGATTTTGGATGCTTTTCACTGTAAATAACTACTATCATCCTCCTATTTTCCAAAGTAAATCTACCCACTGATTTTTCTGCAGATGCACCCAATCATTTTTCTTTCCCTGAAACCCATTCTTGGGAGTGAACTTGATATTTTTAGAATTCAGTATTTGTAATTTGGCTGAATGTTGTCAATCTGGTACTTGTGAAGCCAGCTTCAGTCACAGTAAAAAGGAGATGCACGGTTCACTTTTTGCTTCCTTAGTAAGCCAACAGAAAATCCTCAGAATCTTTTTTTCACCTTTTGTGTTTTCTCATGAAAATATATATTCATAGTAGTTTGATATACGAACTTACATGGGTAAATATATTTACATAAACATTCAAATGAGAATATTTGCACAAGTAACTAAGACATGTTTGTTTTTCACAAGTGTTTATTTGGAAGGAAATGTTTTTCTACCAAATATTCATGAATAAAAGAGGTCACGAATGCAAGCAAAACAATTCATGGGGATTAGTCTGCAAGATTTCCCTGTGTGTCTGTAATATTTCCACTCACCTCTGGTTGCTACATAGCCAGTCATCTGCAAAACCTGATGAGCTCTGACAAGGCCCTTCCAAGTATGCAAGATCATCTGGAGCACTGATGGAGGCATTACTACAGGTTCCCTGAAGCACTGAGCTTCAGACAGTAATTAACAATAATAAGACATAAGAATATTAATTATAATAAAATAATCCTTGCCTGACATGAGACCCTGAGTCTGGGCTGACACCTGTTCTTTATCCTCAAGATGCCATTCCCAGCTAATGCTGCCTGAGCCCATTAAATTGAATCCAAAAACCAGGGTGCAATTGTATTTCTTATGAACCCAGGAGACTGCCTGCAACCACGTTGAGTAAGTCTCCTCTTCCACTTAAGAGCATGCCTTGATTCCAGAGCTTTCTGACGTGCCTCTCACTTTGTTTAGGAGCACGGCTCAGCCTCCGTGGCTTGGCGCTGTGCTGATGGAGCCGGGTGCTTGCGGTGGTGGGGATGATTCGAGGGTGGTCATGGTATTGCATGCTCTCACCCAAGCTTTTGAGGTCTTGTATGCAGTGTCAGCGTCAGCTGGGTTCTGCTGTGCTGATTCCACCCTCTTCCAGATGAAAGAGGTCATTTTCACATGCATTTTCTTCTACCTTCAAGGCGATAAGGAGAAGCATGAAAGGATCCTTGTTCAGGATTTACAATCTGACGAGCCTTCTACTACCGTGAGGTTTTGTATCATGTAGGTTGGATTTTCAGAGGAGATCAAAGAAAGACATTGGCCAGGTATCTGTGGGAGCTGTGTTCCACAGTCCTCTGGGGTCTTTCAAAAACCCAAACTAAAGCCAGAATTACCAAATATTGGTGCTTAGATTTGACTCCCTAAGACTTCATGAGGCCATCATTGATTTCCTCCTGGGCTTCTCCCCCGAGAGCCACGCTCCATCTGCCATTCCTGCCTCCCAGGCTAGCGCAGGAGCTCCTGAGCATGAAGAAGAGGAACTCCAGCCTCCAGCTGAAGGTGCTGCATATTGGCACAACCACAGCAGGTTACTCCAACAATTATACAGAGCTCTTGGCAATGATGTGAGGGCCTTGAGCATTCAAAGAAGATTCAGCATGGGTCTTGCAACTGGAAGATACGAAGAAGGAATGGAAGAGCCTGACCTGAGGATGAACTGAGGACTGATCAGGTACTCAGTTGGATGAGGACTGAGGAAGACAATCTTACTGTGGTGGCTGAAGAAGACATTGGAATTAGGGTCTGTGGGACTACGGTTTCATGGCAGCAGTAGGGGAAAAGCACAAATGGGAGAGACCATCACAGTGTTGGCTTTTCAAGAGGGGAATATCAGCTATTTTCTACTCTGATGGTATTCATGGAAGTCTCCAAATGGAAACTGTCCAGGAAATGTTTTCTGGAGTGATCCAAGACCCAGGAAAGCTGTCTTACAGTGGTCTTACAACTGCTCAACCGAATAGTTTTAATAAAGAAATGAGAAAGATACATCTCATAACAAATGTAGGTGGATAAATGGTAAATTGATTTCTGCTGGGTCATTAATCTAGTAGTAAAATACATAACAGGATCCACCGAATGGGAGGTGCAGCAAGGCAAATTCAACCTGGAAATAACTGTTAAGGCAACTAACCCCTGGTCAATTTATCACATCTGAGCTCAGTCCCATGATATGGCTCTCAAAGCTGTTTTGTCATCTCTTTCCATATTATCTGGTTGGATTCAAAGGGAACAAAGGCTTTCCACAGGAATATCTGTTTGAATTCACTGCTTCTGCTATGCAGGTGCTCGGATGGACATGGAAAAGCTTTGCTGGTGCAGGCAAAAGCATCCCTACAGCAATATAATTCACAGAGTTTGGCCTTTATAATGCAGGGCTACTTCTAGGGCAAAATAAGACACTGTGAGAAAGGCTAGTTAATGCTAACATAGATGCTCTAACATAATAAAGAAATATTCCCAAAGCATCACAGCCTTGGTGCACCAGAGAAGATCCTGGTGTGGCTGTGCCCCTGCTGTTCCCTCCCAGTCCTCCCTGCCCCTGGCACAGAAGGGTCAGTGAGTGCTCCGTCCCCTCTGCTGTGCCTCCTCCACACACTGCCGCTCTCCGGGTCACCTGGGGCAGCTCGTTGTGGTAGAAATCACAGGCGATCAACTCCGATGCCAACCTCAAATGGAAGCAAACCTCAGCCAGCACGGCATGGCTGGTGGCCAGGGGAGACGGAGGCAGCCTGGCGTGACCTGTGCCTGCTGTCGCCCCTGCTGCCCCTTCCCAAGGAGCTCGTCTGGTGTACCAGAAGGTCCTCCTAAGAGGCAAAGTCCTCATGCTGTTCCTGCAGCTCATAGTCATGGATTAACAGGAGTTGCTGAAGTTTGCTTGCCTTGGCACCTCTTTCCACGTAAACCTGGTTTGCACAACATGAAACAGTAACTTTGGGGCCATTACTGGTTTTAGGAATTGCCAATATCCTCTGCTGGTGCCATCAGCAGCTCAGAACTTGTCCTAAAGCAGCTCCAGGAGAACAATCTGAGCTCAGGCAGGGTGAACTGGAGATCTGTGCCCTACTTAGCTCACGTATATATTTGTCAGTAAGTGGGACACTCAATAACCTGAGATCTGACAGCCTTCAGATCCTGTATGGAGAGATGTCAATCATTCTGGCTTACATTAAACACCTTCCCAGGCATCTGGGCCATATTATAATATCCAGCAATGCCAAATTATGAACATGAACCACACATGCTAATCTCTTGATCCTTTCTTATTTCCCTTTTGGACAATTCCTGAGGGAAGGAAAAAAAAAAAATTGTTTTGTGAGCATAAAAAAATTATAAGCCATGTGTGGGGGAGGGTGGAGTGAGCAGGAATCACCCCGTGTCTCTCCCGAGCCAACTATGGATTTTTGCAATTGATTTGAGAGCATGTTTATGGCTGTTTTCACTCTCTGCCCTGGTAGTTATTGTGATGGAGATGTCCAGTAACCGGTACATGGAATTAAAATAGAGGAAAACCTTTGATGCTTGCGTGCGTCTCACTTTGCACCATGACATGGTTTCCCACCTCCCCAGATGAGATGGGACTGAGCTGGGCCTGCTGGCCAAGATGCACAAGGTGATGATCACAGGAGGGCACCCATTGTCAGGGTGTCCTGCTCAGGGGCAGCGTGTAGGAGCTCCTTAGGAGACTCATGGAAACCAATGACTATCTCAGAGCAACTCAGAGGTGAATTTTCACCTAGAGTAGCTTCTGGTTTATTTTTATTCTGAGAGTGAATTTAGTGACAGTAGAAGACATTTTCCTGACAGTCCTGGGGATGGGATTCTTTGCATGCAAAATATACTGTTATAGCTCCGGCACACCGTGCCCCTTTGACCCATGCAGCTCTCCTCCTCCGCCAGCAGCTCAGATCCATACAGCAGTATGAAAGGCACCCGCAGCTCCAGCTGTTTTCAAACAAGGGCACAGTTTCTTGAGCAAAGAATACAACAGGAAGCTTCTTGCACATCTTAAAGACACAGAGGTGGAAGAGCTTGGCAGCACTTTCTGAGATGCTGAGCATCCTCAGGGGCTTGGGGAAGCCCATCTATCTCTTTGGGGAACTTCTTCCCCAGGAAGATACTTCTACCTCATGGAACACTAGAAATTGCACAGTGTGACCCACAGCATCTTCTCATTCCAGGTGGGATCCAACAGGAAGAGCTGGAAAGGCCCTTCCCAAGCAGAATTTTAGAAAATCAGCATGCGTTTGAGCCCTGCTATGTCTCCCTTGCCACAATGACCTTCAGGTGACCTTGCTTCCCAGTGTGAGAATTGCAGCAGAAGTGGTTTCAGTCCACTGCAACTGGAATGGACTGGGCAGTTTGCCAAGTGAATATCTGCTGTGTTAATCACTGCGCAAATCTAATCAGGAACTGGAATGTGCCAGGCTCATTACTGAAATTAAATTCACCTCCAATTAAAGAGAGAGCTACAAGCTTCCATCATGTAGAGGTGCCCCCAGGCTGCCCCTCCCAAAAACACCACCAAACCCAGTCCTGCTGAACTGCAGGTTTGCTGAGCACTGGAGGGATTTCCAGGTGCAAGGAAGTGAATTGCTGTTTGTGCTTTCCCCTGAGGCTGTGTAAGAAGTTTGCTGATGCCCTTAATAAGTCACCTTGCAAGTCAGAAGTTACTTCAATGGTAGGATTTCTAAGGAGTGCTTACCAAGAGAAATCTGGGGACACAGTAACTGGAATGTCTCCCACGGCACGATCATTCCTGGGATCTCTGAACACCTTTACAAATTCTCACCTTCACACGGTGAATCAATCCTTGGGACCTACGTGCCTTATGTCTACACTTCAGAGAGCAAATAAAAAATAAACTTTTTGATGAGAACAGCAAGGTTGCAAAGTCAAGCAGGTAAAAATGCAGTAATGCTGGCTTAAAAGTTGTTCAAACTTCATTTGCCCCTTTGGCTTCTACAATTAGACTGGCACAGCCTAATCGCATCATCACCACTCTCAATATAATTTCTTCCTCCATCTGTGCTTCACCTGGGCATTATCTGATTTCAGGGACGAGCTTTTAATATTTTAGGTCAAAATATGTGTCTGTAACAGAAATCCAGCTCTGGGGTTTTAACAGGACTGCAGATGTAATTCCTGGCCCTCTTCTCCCCTCTAATATTCAAAGAAGAAACAATCCACAAAGACTGGGGTTTGGCTTTCTTCTGGAGATGGCCAACATGGAGTGATAACATGGAGATGGCCAGCGTCTCAGAGTGGTAAGACCAACGTTTACAGTTCATGCCAAGGAACAGTACGCAGAGAGGCTCTTGCTTATACTTATCACTATAACAACCAAGGTCAGCTAATTTTGTTATTTGCCCCGTTGGAGGGTCAGAAATGGAAAAGTGTAGAGGGGTCCCACCTGCGGGGAGGAGTGGACAGGAGACGTGACCAAAAATTGACCAACAGAGAGTGTTCTATCCCGTCTGCCCCATGCTCAGTATAAAAGCTGAGGGATCAAAGGGTCAGCTCTCTTTCTTCAACGGCCGACATCCAAGGAGAACCCTGTCTGTTCATCTGCCTTTGATCCCGATCGGTGTGTTCCTGGTGACAGATCCTGAATCCAGTTCCCATCCATTGCTGAGTCCAGTCTGGGACTTCCCCAGTGCCTGCCGGTGACATCATCCTGGGAGCTTAATGTGGTTTTGTATATACTGTATCTATTTTATTATTTTCTTTTTATTTTATTATTAATATTTCATTAAAGTAGTTTAGTTCCTTCTAAACTCGCAAATCTCTTTATCTCTCCTTCTCCTCTCCATGTGCGAGAGGTGGGGGAGGGCATCTGTCACCGTCCATTGGCCAATTTGGCCAAAACCACGACAGGGAGTTTGTAGCCCTGCCAAGGTCAGGGTCAGTAAATCAGTTGTTCTGTGTTCTCATAGAGCTGAGTAAGGAACTGATTAATGTTTTTTTCACTGGGATTAGCAAGACATTGAGAAACAATGTTTTGTTTGTTTCTAGTATATAGGAAATTAAATATATATATATCAAAGAAAATATTTCACTTCCCATCAAAAGAATACCATAAGGTGTAATTTCAAACTAGAGTATTGAAGCATTTCCTTTTAGAAATATTGACACCAAATATTGTCAGTTTGGGGATTTTTGTTAATATAAACAACTTGGTGAATGCTACACATTTGCACTAGGAATGGTTCAGCCTCAAGGCACATTTTTTTGGTGCCCAAAGCAGTACCTTTCTGGCTCTCTGAGTGTTCTGGATCTCTGCAAAAACCACAGGTGCTGAGCAGAGCTCAATGCCAGTAGAAGGAGATTTCATCTCTAAATAAAACCAATTTCACTCCCTCACAGGGTAACGAGCCCCAGGATGGTTGTGTCCAAATTGTCTGCCCAGTGCTCAGCTGGGTGGTCCATCCCTGCCTCGATGCGGAGGAGCAGGGACACTGGCTGTCAGGTCCTCATCAAGTCTCCTGGGCTCCTTCTGCTGACCCGCTCTCCTGCAACCAGGAGTGCTGGAAGCCAGAAGGATTATTGTGCCATCTTGTTGCAGGCCTTTTTAGACCACTATAATTGCTTTGGCATTGTCAGCTCCATCTGATCTGGCAAGGTATTTTGTGCCTGTGATTTACACGTGCCTGGTCTGATAGACACTGTGCAAACAAGACAGAAGGTGCTTGTTGCTGGCAGTATTTTGATCAATGAAATCTTTTGTCAGCCTTGCAGCTTGGCTCTTTGGGGAACTCATGACATTATTCATTTGGAACCTCAGGTGTAGCCACCATCTCTGGATTATCTTCCAGATGGCTGAGGAAATGTACTTCTCTGCACAGAGAGGAACTGGTGGCAGGTTGGAGCCCGAGTCCTGTTCCCTTCTCATATCTTTTTTTGCCTGCAGTGTCCTGCACGCCGCTTCAAGAGTTAAGGGGAAGAGATGGCGAAAAGCTCCCAGGCAGATACCCAGCTGGAGTCCCAACCACCTCCCTGCCTGCTGCACCTCTCTCATTCACCTGTGAATAAAACTGGTGAGGAATGTCCTGGAGGACTTTTACACCAAGTTCCCAATTAGTACTTACCGTGGTGGGAAATTGCACCCATGATGGGCCACACAGCACATGATTGCTCTCAACAACACTTGCTCCTGCTCTGTGCTTTCTTCATCTTACCCCTGCTCTCAGCCCAGGCCTGTGCCCTGACCTCCCAGACACATGGGCCAGGGGCTTTATTTTGCCCACTTCAGAAGGCCCTGCAATGCTAAGTTCATGTATGAAATCTGCAGAACAAGAAGTTTTCAGATGCCTTGAAGGTTCCTGCAAAATCTCTTCCTCCTTCCCTCACTTCTTTGTTCCTCTGCAGAGGACACTCCTGGGTGAGTCTGGCATGAGGATGGACTTCAGGCCAAAACCTGACCTGTGTCCCTGCAGGGGTATGGCCGGGAGCCATACCATGCCACCTGCAGCCACTCTTCACCCTCCAGAGGATCATCTTGGAGAGCTGCTGGTTCTGACGCCCCAGGAGCTCCTAAGATCCACCTGCCGCATGAAATAACTTCCCCACCACCTCCAGGGCCTCCTGGTGTGCCTTCTGCTCCAGGTCACTGCAAGAGTGTCTGACTCAGTAGATGTCACTGAAACCATCTGCTTTGCCTCCAGAGCTGCCCTGGAGAGCATGAACCATCCCAGCACCATGGGGCTCCCGTCTCTGAGTGGCCAGAGTGACAGCTGCCCCAGTTTAGAATGCAGACAGCTCTTCCCAGTCCCGTACACCACTCTGCCAGCTCCATTAGGTTCTGGATCATACTGCACTTGTAGGTTCCTCTCTGGCTGTGTGAAAGCAATAGCATGCATCTTTCCATGAGTTGCCAGCAACTATCTGATGCATGGAAGTGCCCTTCCCAAAATATTCACCAAACACAGCTCCAGGGTGCACAGCAGGGATGTCAGATTGTCCCTCCCCACAGCAGGGATGTCAGATTGTCCCTCCCAGGATCCTCATCACAACTGGCTTTGTCTCAGGGTCTGGCTCTGCTCTCAGTATTCACACCAAGGCTTTTTGCTGAGGTTCATGCAGGGAATTCAGAAGCTGGGCAAGTTCATGGGCTGGTGTAATTACTGCCTTTGGTGCACCTCAAACAGTATTTGTCAGCACCATATTTAGTCTGCTGAAACCGTACTGGGTTTTGCAGCATGGAGTCTCCTCTGAGATTTTGGATCAAACTCGGTAGGACTGAGCTCCATTTTCCTTATTCCTGTTGAGTTACATCGCATTCCATAAGCACCCGATCAAGACCAATTGGAAACACAATGTAAAATACTTCAAGGACAGAGCTGGAAGATCAAATCTGGACTTTGAATAGTTTTTATGCCAGTCGTATAAAGATTTAATTCCTGTTTGCCATTCTAGGATCTATTTGACAGCCTTCCATCCATCCTTCCATTCTTTCTTCTTCCCTTCCTTCCTTCCTTCCTTGTTCCTTTTCTCCGTTTTACTGAATTTAAACATCACTCTGATGGGATTTAGGCCCTTTGTCTAAGAGACCAGCGTGTGGGTCTCTTGCTGGGATACTCATGCTGCCTCTTCCAGCCCATGCTTGCTGTCTGACTGAGGGATTTAGCTGAGGATCTCTTTGCAGAGGGTGTTAAGAGGCAGATCCCTGCAGGATTTATTCACAGCTTCCAGGTTAATTGCTTGAAATGCCTCTTTTGAACCTCCCTAGATCTCAACACCTCTTTTCTCTCACCCACGTTCCTCTGGGTTACTTAGCACTAAGCTGTCGGTAGCCTGTTCCCTTGTGCGCTCTTGCGGGGCTTTTCCAGTGTGGAGACACTAGTTCCCTCTGGCCTCTGAAAATTTGGAGATTCCCATCCTGAGTGCTTATTGCATCTGGGGTTACCTGTCTGATCCTCTCTGGGTTTCAACCCTAAACCCAAGCCCTGCACAGCTACTGTTCATGTCAGACCACACGGGGACTGGGGTTAATCTCCGTAATCAGTTGCTGCCTCAGTTGCACGGTGGAGCTCTGAAGGAGCGATTGCTCGTGGGACAGCTCATGGGCTCCTCATGGGACAGCTGGCAGCCGAGGGTCAGAGGCTGTTCCTCTTCCCTGACTACCCAAGGGACAGTCCTGCCTGCAGTAGGTATGCTTATATTCTGTTCCCATTGCTGCTTGCACTGACAACTTGGCTTGAAATTTCTGCAAACAGTGGAACTGTTCAGGAACTGCAAGTACAAAGAGGAGCAGTGGGGGCTCAGGCAAGCTCCTGCCGCATGGTAGCAAATAACCATTCAAAGAGCAAAGCTGCGCTGCTTGCCAGCCCTGCTCCAGGGCTGCGGGGGGAATCTGGAGTTCAGGTATGAGGCAGAGCCCTAAGAGCCTTCCAGTGGGCTTGGAGGGATGCAAAGGCCTTGTTATGGAGCAGAGAGCTCGGTGCTGCCCCACGGGTTAATTAGCGGCATCCTTTGCCTTTGGAGGTGTTCATCTAAGTGCTTCCTCGTGGAGGGACAGCTGTCTTTGTTGCCTAGATACAACCTTGCCTGGGCTTTGAGGAAGGTACCTGGAGCTTCATTAGAAGAGGATGTTAGTGGGATTTTCAGATTTAGCTGCACTATGTAAATTATTACCCGGGGCAACCCTGAGGCAAAGTGGCTGCTGGTTACTATCAGCCACGCATCACATCCAAGTGCTGACAAGACAAATAAGGGTAATTGTATCTCTCCCCTTAATCAGGGGGATGTGATTAGCTGGAGGGGGCTTTGGCCAGGTGTGCACCAGCATCCCCCAGCTCAGCAAAGTGAGCATCCCTGTGGACACAGACTGGGGAGCGAGGACCAGCTAGGTCCAACGCCCTTCAGTGAAGAAGTGAGCGGCAAGCCAGCAGCTGTCTTTCATGGCTTGGAGGAAGCTTGCGGGGCATATAATCAGTAGAAAACAAAGAAGACCTGAGGAAATGGTGATTTGTTGCTGGGTTTTTCCATGTTACAGGGGCCATACCTTCACTTTGAGGCTGCGTGGCCAGCTCATGGAGCAGGGACGTTCAGTGCTGAACCGGGGGCAGTGAAAGTCCAACTGTTGAATTGTTGAGCCAAATGCTAATCAGATGCTTTGTGGGGCCACCTCTTCCACTCTGATGCCTAACGAATATCCAATGGAATTATTTCAGTAAAAAGCCAACCTTGCCCACTGATGGTATAATGATACTGGTTGACATTCCCTGCACCTACCAGCAGGACCAGCACAGCCTGAGGGACATCCCAGCCTCTCTGCATGAAGACACAGAGAAAGGAAAGACAAGCTTTGATGGTTGTGGCCTCATGGCTTTTTAAAAACAGCTCCTTAAAAGGGTGGGCCTGCACATAGAGCAGTGTAGCCAGACATAAAGGACTTGTTCCCATGTGTCCATCTGCCCTTGCTAGTGCCTGAATTCATGTTTGACCCCGAAAACCTCCCTTAGCTGCTGGACCCAGAGCTGCTGGAAAGCCTTACAGCAATATCATCATGGGTGCAGCTCCTTGGCACCAAAGCATCGCATGCCTCACTGGTGTGGATGCCCCCACTGGGTCCACATCTGGGAATGCCTCATCCCTGTTGTGGGTGCACCAAGGCAGCAGCAGCAGCTGCTTTTACTGTGACAGTGCCTGGAACATGCCCAGGGAGTGGGGGATCAAGGGAAAAGGGAACGTCTTGTCCATTTCTTCTTAGGATATTTTTGAAGGGAGGATGCTTAGAGCTGCAGGGGTCCCCTTGCTTGTTGAGTACCTTAGCCATGAGGCTGTGAAGGTATCCCGCAGCTCACCGTTCCCAGTCTGAGGTGTGTCTGATGTTGCTGATGCAAAGTGAAGGGTCCCAAAGGGACCGCTACAAGGAACTAAGAAGATCTTCCACCCAGCTTGGGAAACTGAGCTCAGAAACAGACCTGGTGAAACACGGATTTCCTGAAGTGAGAGTTGTATGTCCTTGGTGGCTCCCTCCCACATCACTTCATCATGCTCTCCGCACCCAATGTGAGTGAGATTTTCTGGGAGATCTTCCCCGAGCTGTGGAGCAGCAAAACATCACCCTCCTCCTCTTCCTCCTTCTCTTCCTCCTCTTTAAAGGATAAAGCTCCAGTGACAGAGAGGCCTGGATTCCCCCACACTCTCCAGTCACCGCTTTTGCTCACCATATGACCCAAAGTCAGATAAAATGACATTAAGCAGAGCCGTCAGCAAAGAAAATAACAAGCCAGCCTTGCTCTCTGCTTGTACCTTGACTGAGGCATGAATTTGCCTGCTGTAGTCTGACTCTTGTTGTAGGTCTGAGGTGGGGAATGAGCAGGAAACAAGGCAGATAGAGCAACAGCCTTTTAATTAGAAGGCAGCACAGATAATTGTGGCGATGATATATGCTTTCATTAGAAAAGAGGATGTTGTGCAGCAACTGTGCCAGAGCGTTTAGAAGCTCCTCCTGACCTGGGAGTGAGAAATGGTCTGTCCTGAGTTTGATAAACTCTTCCCCAGGCACGCTGGGATGGAGGGACCCTGCAGGGTGTGGGTTCACCTGAAAATCAGCTCTTGATGGCCTTGAATCACATCCCAGGGCAGATGCTGATGGAAGGGTTTACTGTGCCCTGCAAAGGCTGCGTGACCCTGCTGTGGAGTTGACTTCAGAGCTCGGTCCCCAGCCTGCTTGTGGGTAAGAAACCTGCACATCAGCCTCCGTCACAGTGACAATGTCAAGGTGACACTTACCTCTACGTGCTTGAACCTCGTTCAAGTGCCTTCAAAAGATGCTAGAGATTTCCAAGTGTAAATGAAAAAATAAAATCCTGCTGGGTACTAGTGAGACACTGAGACATCTTTCCATGCTGGTGCCTTCCCTGCCATCCCATGCACGCACAGCCACCAGTGCTTGTGCTGTCTCGTGGTGACGGTGACAATTTGGGACAAGTTGGGATGCCTTTCAGAGTGAAAGTCTGGGATATTCACCTGGAGATTATGGGACTTCAGAGCCCTGATTTAACAAGAAATATATCAATCATTTGAAAATGGTTTGATGTAGAAGTGGAATATCTTGGTGCCAGATTGAACGTTTTCAAATTTATTTCCTTTCTCTTGATTCTATGTATCTCATTGATAAAGTAGCACAAATTCCCCAAATTCCTGCACTCTTATGCTCATTTACATCTCAATCACTGGCTTCATTAGAAGATTTAAATGCAATTAGAGGCCTTAATCACATTTCTTTTCCTTTCTCCTGGAAAGAACTTCACACAGAATGACCCCTAGGAAAATGGCTAGACAGCTCATGGTGGTTTCAGTGGACACTGATGCTGCATGTTATCCTTCACAGACGTGTTTTATGGTCCTATTTGCAGTTTTCACACACTGCTTTCCTCCACCTATTGCCCTAATGGTGCTTTGACCTCTTGAACTAAAGGTTGTGCAAGAGTTTTGTGATTTGTTCTTATGAATTAAAGTGGACAACTTCAACATCTTTGTGTCTCCTCTATGCTGTGAACACAGTTTTCCATTTTTTTGGAGTGAAGATGTGTTTTGTAAGGTGACTTGTCCTGGCACTTTCTTTGCTGTTGTTGAGAGACAACATTTCATAGTAGGGTCTTGAACTCCTGAATCAGAGGCATTAGACTCATGAGCTGGAGGGGCCAGCTTACACTAGGATCGATGACAAAGTTACTGCTCCCTGAACATCCTCTCACTTGATGCACATAAATCAGTTTATTTCATTTTGTCTTAAAATGTAACTGTATAACACACATAATGTATGAGGCAGTGACTCACCACCAGCCCAACCATCCACGTGCTGGGAGTTCAGCCGGAGCAGTGACCTTGTCCATCGCCCCATGGGAGCCAGGCCACCTCTGATCTAGAGCCTGGAAAACAGTCTGCTTGATCAGTGGACCTGAGTGCAACACACTTAACTGAATTCTTATAAATTCTCAAAATCCCACCATGCAGTCAGTGATGCTAGCCCGGGTGATATTTTGATTCTGGGAAAAATTTCCGAATAAGTAGAGACAAAGCATGAAAACAAGTTAAAAAGAAAGACCCCAGGAAAACAGTAAGTCAGAGGGCTGACCTTCTTGGCTACGTGAGAAAGAAAGACGACCTCCTATTATCCAGCCTTGCTATCTAGAGGACTTGGGGCTGGTACCTCTGACTGTCCCAGATCCAAACTGTGCTGCTGCATTTCAGCGCTGCTTTGCAGCACGGCTGCAGCTTCCCCAGCCCAGTGCTTTGGGTCTTGGCTCGCACTGGCACAGAGGGCAGGGCCAGCTCTGGTCTCCCCAGGAGGTGCCGGCAGTGCTGTATCCCATGCTGAGCTGCCCTAGCGTGTTCCCTGCATGCAGCATACGCTCGAGCAGCAAAATCAGAGACGGGAGGAGGGGAGACTGGTTATTTTGGCACGTGTCCTGTCCTCAGGGCAGAAAAAAAATACTTCAGGTAAGTGTCCTTTAATTTTTAGAGCCTGGCGCAGCAAACCAGAATGTCTTTCAGGACCTGCTAGAAATGTTTGCGATTAACTCCCTGTGGTGAGGGAGCAGCAGCTGAGACAGGAAACACAAGACGCAGCGTGGAGGTTGTCCCATAGCCCTTTGCACTAGCAACGCTGCCCATCTTGCCCCCAGCACTTGTCCTCTTGCTTTTCCCCGCCACCAGCACCAGGGCAGTGGTACCCTGATGTTTTGNCTCCAACAGCTCCGTCTCCCTCTGTTGGGATGATCCTCTGTCCCCCCGCCGAGCGCCCCCTGTGGCCGGTCCCAGGTGTCCCCCCGGGTCAGGCGCCGGGCGGGTCCCCGCAGGGACCTGGGTGCAGCAGCGCTTTAGGAAATTGCCTCCCTCTTGTGGTGGCTGCGTGGCTCCACGAGGTCACGCATCCTTTCACTATTTTGCTGGAAACTAAATTTCACTGTTTTGCTGGTCACTAAATTGCTGGAGAGGGGAGAGCAAGGGGCGACCAAGATGATGAGGGGACTGGAACACCTCTCCTATGAAGAAAGGCTGAGGGAATTAGGTCTCTTTAGTCTGGAAAATACTTAATGGATAGGTGTCAGGAGGATGGGGCCAGACTCTTCTCAGTGGTGCCCAGGGACAGGACAAGGGGTAACGGGCACAAACTTGACCATGGGAAGTTCCACCTAAACCTGAGGAGGAACTTCTTTCCCTTGAGGGTGGCAGAGCCCTGGCCCAGGCTGCCCAGGGAGGTGGGGGAGTCTCCGTCTCTGGAGACATCCCAAACCCGCCTGGAGGCGTTCCTGTGCCCCCTGCTCTGGGGGACCCTGCTCTGGCCGGGGGTGGGACTGGGGGATCTCCAGAGGGCCCTTCCCACCCTGTGATTCTGTGCTCCTATGCTGCAAGCCCAGACGGCTCTCACAGGCTTGGCCTTCCACACAGCATCAGAGGAGAAAGCAGCGACCCTGGGCAGGTAGAAATCCCAGGAGCTGTTGCTGGTGAGTAACAAAAGGCCTTCAGTGATCCCTGCTCTGCTGATGGCAGCGCTGAGCTCTGGGAGGTGATGCACTGACCACTAAACCCCAGCTGGAACAAGCAGGTGAGAGGAGCTGAGCTTAAAAGCTGCCAGCAAATAGTAGATCAGAGGGGGGAAAAAAAAGTAGATCAGAAATTAAATGTGTGGCTTCGGGGTGATATTGTCCTCAGGTTGTCAAAAAAGATTGATTCTGAACATCACCTTCAGCTGCAGATCCTTGCGGAAATGCAGGAGCCCTTAAATAACAAAAAACCCCCACAGTTACACCAAGAAGGAGATGCTGAGCCTCAGGGATTGCATGAGAGCAGCGGTGGTTAAGGATGCACTTCACAGGAGATCACAGAACTAGGCAAGCAAAACTAGCAACAGTTTGGCAGAAAGATCAAGCCAGAGGTGGACTATACTAAAAATGGAGCTGAATGTCCCTGAAATAAGTGTCTGCAAACAGGGAATTCTGCAACAACAGCCAAAAGAAGGATCGTTATGCAAATGTATGCAAAGTGATCAAGGCGTATTTAATCACAGAAAGTGACAATGCAGATAGCAGGTGAATTTTTCACTGTAACAATGTCCTAAACAAAGGAAAGAAAATACTGGAGGAGTTAAATGGAGACCCACAGACTGCTAAACTCAATCAAGGTGTTCAGGTGATTTGCAGCCAGAGCAAGGTAACCCAGGAAAGTGAGAATGCAAGTCAGAAAGTAAAACAAAACCCTGAAAAACAAAATCAGAGGGAAAACAAAGAGAGAAGTTACCTGGGACAGGGACATAGTTTGCAAAATGTGTGTTTACAAGGGTTGGGCCCACTTGGATTCAGGCTAACTTTGGGATTGCAAAGATTTAAGGCCAACCAACCCCAAGAGTTTTGTTTAATCAATGAGGCAGCTGGCTGTGCTCCTCCCTTCCCAGTGAAGAGATCAGGTTTTGCAGGAACTAAGATGCAGAGGGGACTCCATTGTTCCAGAAAATGACTGTTTTATGCTGTCTGGATATGTGGAGTGATGGCATCAGGAAAGGATTGTGTCCCTCAAGAGCAGCTCCATATAAATATGAAAAGATGCCAACTCTGGAAGCATTAAGTCTGGAAATAGCTGCAGAACAGCAGCTCAGTGCTTCAGATATCCAGAAAATATCCTTTTCTTATCCAAGTACCAATTACCTTACATTTAATGGGTTTCACATCCTGAAATGGTCCCGAGTGCGTCCCATTCACTTGTGCTTCAAAAACAAACATCTGAGATGTTTTCAAGAAGTAAGAATGTCCTGGGAAAAAAAGGAAAAGTAGTGAAAGCAACACCACAGTGTAAGCAGTCAGCCAAGGTCCTTGGGGGTTCCATTATACAGGAAGGATAATTATGAATTCATGCATTGCTATATGAAGATTAATTAATGAATGAACAGCCTGGGGACTGGTAGCCCTAATCTTAGGCAGGGTGCCGTCACACAAAGCTCTCCATAAACAACAAAATAGAGCAGAAGACACACACCGCCCAGAGGAACTCAGCCTATGCAGGAGATGGGAGAAGGGAGATCTTTGCAGATCAGCGCCTGCTCGAGACAGTCGGATGGGAATGTTTCCTCTGGAGCAGGGCACAGGGATGCAGGACAGTCTGGATTTGTGCTGCCTGCCCTGCTTTTGGGACTGGAGCCCAGAGTGGGCTGTTGGGGGAAAACACAATGCTATGGGAATTATTAACTGATGCTTCAGTATCACATGAGCTGGAATTGCCTGGAATTCCCTTGTGTGCTTCCATGGAAGCAATGAAAGATGAAACCTGTGAGTTGGAAAAACCAGAAATGGAGTACGAAGGGGAACAAAGCAGTGTGGGTGCTGAATTCCGATAGGGGCTGGGAAAAAAAGGTCCTGCCTTGAAGCCTCAAAGCCAGGACCAGAGATGTAGACATCCTCAACCTTCTCCTCCATCTCTCATGGCCTGGGTGGTGCTGCCTGGTTATTTGTGGCTTATTTGGTTCAGGTGTAAATGCCCCATATGCTGAGCATCCACTATGTCTTTTAAGAAAGTCTCTAGATGAGGTTGCCAGGAATTCTCCTTTGACTGAGGATTCAAACCAAAATTTCTTTCTCTATATTCTGTCCTACCTCTTCAAACATGCATATCCTGCAAATCGATTGCCCTCAGTTGTTTGTGGGGCAGAACGGACAGCACCGAGGCAGCAGAGGCAAGTCAGTCCCATGACTCCATTGACAGCAATGTGGACAATAATATCTCCCTCCCTGTGCTGCAGGAGTGAGGAAAAGGGAAGAACTGAGTATGACAAGAAATCATCCTGCGCAGGGGAGGGAATGTGCTCTAAGCAATGCCAGCACGTGTCCTGGCACCCTCTCCCACATGTGAAACACCTGCTATCCCCACCATAATGTGGGCACCCTGGAGCTTCTTGAAGTCTCCTTGTTTCATGCAGAAAAAGTATTACTGGACACTTCCTCAGGAGACTTCCAGCAAGACAGGAATTCTGTTTCCCTTAATGAGCTGAGAGCATCTGGGATCAGACAGGATCGACTACAGTGTGCCAGTGGTGGGTTCTCAGACGTCATTCCAAGAGCAGTCCAGCTAAACTGATTCTAGAGTTCAGCAAGGAGCAGTATGTTGATGTGATGAAGCAGCTATGGCATGAAGGATGTGGCTATGGTCCCAGGGAGCATCTCATCATGACCCTTTTTAAGGCACATGGCTTTATCTGTGTCATACATGCAGCCTGACCATTTCCTTGAGGGTAGCACCAGTGAACTGGTGCCAGATCAAACTAGAGAGGTTTTGCCCATGTCTAGGTACTCCTCCGAGGTAAGGACTGCTTGCTCACTCATCAGCTACCACAGCAGCCAGTAATCCAGGAGTCTCAAACAGATGATGAAGAGTAGGGATTTTTGCAGTACTTGTTGTCAGTGGGGTCACCACAGACCATTTCAAGTAAATGTCTGCCACAACTGGAAAGCGCTTTCCAGGGAGGACTCAACAATAATGGTGCAAATAGAGGATGTGTCTTCTTGAACAATTCCCATGAAAATATTGGGCACTCTTCAGGCGGGTGATGAGCCTCTTCACAGCTCCCTGTGGTGAGGTTGGTTTTGGGCCATCAGGAATGACTTCACATACACAGTTCCTAGATGTCTCATAAGTAAGGACCAAGAAACTCATCAGGAATAATAGTAGAGTTTCCTTTCAAAGCAGCTTTTATGGACAAAGCAGTCATATTTATGAGTCAAAATTATTTGAACCAATACAGGCACTTTCCCCCAGGGTCAGCCCCACTGCTTCCAGTTGAAGCACACACCAGACTGGGACGAGGTCAGGCATTTTCACAACTTTATCAATGAAGATAGACAAGTTAGGGAGAAGTTATTCTACAAAAACTTCCTCTGAAGGTGGAATGACATGATCTCACGTTCTTACCGTCAGCCTGCTCAACGTGTCAGCACTGTCAATCAGTTACCCTGGCTTGTAAACAAGTCTGTAATCACAGCCCTCCACTGCCGCATTCATGGGAACACACCTGGAAAGGTAGGCTTGTTTCTAAAGAGAAATCCAAGAAATAGCTTTCAGCCTGGCAGATTTTGATTGCACCTCCACAGATGTAATTATTGATTTCATTAACCATAATGAGTGCTTCCTTACCCATTTGTCCGTTCCATTCGATGGGTGGCATAGTGCTTGCACAGTGAGCAGCAGGTCCCTCCATCCCACCTGGCAGTGCGTGACTCAGAATGGCTTCAGTGATGTAAGCACTTAGCCCTCTATTATCTCTTTTCACCCAGATGAATGAACCCTGAATCAGATGTCAATAACTGCTTGACATTCTTGGAGATCTCTGCGTGCTGGTGAGTTTATCTCCATACAATTTCCCTGTTGAGAAAGCAACAAAGGGCTTCAGCGCCTGCTGCTCTGTGCAATAGGAAGCTGTGGTAGAGGTTGAGCAATCCAAGGAATGCTTGAAACGCCTACTTGAGTTTTGGCTCTGCAGCCTCCTGTTTTGCCTTTTCTCTGTGTTCTCTTGGGTAGATGTCTCAGTTACTCAATTCCTGCTACTTGCCCTCAGTTTTTAGCAGGATCCTCCCTGCCTTGCCAGCAGCCCAGCAGTGTGTTTGTGGAGCAGAGGGCACGGGATGGAAGCAGAGGAACAAGGACGGGAACGCATACACCAGCGTTTGGGATATCACCAGCTCTTGCTACAGCAGGAGAAAGGCAAAGAGGAGACTAGCCGTGACAAGAAGTTGTCAGGACAAATAGAACAACATCCTCTGCGTGACACAGCACTTTGGGTCAGCATTCACGTTGTTCAAATCTTTTAGCTGCACAGCTCATTTTTGTTTCTGCTGAGCTCTAGGAACCACGTGCAGGGTTGTCTTGTTACTGTATTTCGCTCATAAGCAGCTCGCTCCACTCACACAGAGCTCTGGTGGCTGCATTCCCTGACAGCAACCAGGTTGTAAGACATCTCGTTGTTTGACCCCATGATCTCTGTGGGTTTTAGAAAACCATCGTTTTAGATGGTTAAGCAGCTCCCTCCTCTAGCCTGCCGTGGGAGCCAACTCTCCAACAAGGCTCTGTGTGGGATTCTGGATGCTGCAGGTATCTCAGCCCAGAAACCCCACATGCAGAGACTTCACCCGCAGGTGGAATTAAGAGGGGGCAGTGTTTTGCAGTGATTCATGTCATTGCCACCCTGCTGGGCTGCTGTGCCAGCCCTGCGGTAGTCACACTGACACACCTTTCCATGGGAAATGGACAAGTGATGAGATACAGCCTTGTGATGTCTCCTTGCAGTTACGTTTTGAAATCCACATGGCAGAGCCTAACCTGAAACTTTACAAATCTTCATGTGGATTTCTGCTTTTCTAAACCATGGACTCAGCATCAGGCCATGGATGGGCAGAGGGTTTCACAATGCTGGCTGAAACCATCTCTCGCCAGCAGCACTCAAGGGCTATTAGATTAGATATTAAAATGAAATTTTTCACTCTGAGGGTGGTGAGCCCCTGGCCCAGGTTGCCCAGAGAAGCTGTGGCTGCCCCATCCCTGGAGGGGTTCAAGGCCAGGTTGGACGGGGCTTGGAGAAACCTGATCTAGTGGTAAGTGTCCCTGCCCAGGGCAGGGGGGTGAAGCTAGATGATCTTTAATGTCCCTTCCAACCTAAAGCATTCTATGATTCTATGACGCAAGATGCTCTCTGTTGGAGCAGGTCTGTTACAAATCTGTCTTTGGTGCTGTGAAAGGGGGACATGTTCCTGCTGGAGACACAGGAAGGGAAGTGTCTGGTGCTATAACCCCACCTGGGAGGCTTGTGGAGTTCTTTCTACTAGTGTGTGATGGGAGCTGAGCTATTGCTCTAAGTCCTGTACATCCTCCCTTCTATGCTGCTTTTCCAGATGAGCACTTATGACTGCCCGTGACCAGACCATGACCATAGCTGGCTCCAGTGGTGATTGAAACACCATCCACAGAAGGAACAGGAGACCCCAGCACTAAGGCGGGCTCTGCCCTTGGGGAAGGCTGGAGGAGACGGACGGGTAACTGTGAGCTACAAGAGCACTTCCCCACTCCCCAAGTTCAGAATATCTCCTAGCTCCTGGATGGAGTGAGAAGGAGGAGATTTCTGCCCCTTTCTCACCTGCCTGTGAACTAAGGGAGTCATGGCTGTGGCTGTATTCCTCATCTCACCAACCTAGGGGAGACCTAGCCCTGCACCTCCCTTCACACCAAGGAGAGAGAACGCCTGGGAGCAGGCAGAGATGGGGACCATTGCACTGACATACACTGGAGGCAGAAAACCCTTCATAAGAGGGTGATGATGACTCTCTCCCTTGTCTCTCAGTGCACTGCGGGGGCTATCTCCAGCGTGCTGGGTGCCTGCAGCCTCTCCACAGATGTAAAACAGTTTCCTGTTTTCATTCCAGTATCTGCAGTGCTAACATACCACATGCCTTGAATTCCAGCCCTGACGCACCAGGAAAAGTGGCCAAGGGCAGATTCATGGGAGTCTCAGAGCCTTTCATGCCCTTTCCCCAGCCAGGCTGGGGATACTGATAACTCCCTGACTCCCTCCTTCATCCCTTTTCTTCCTTTCTCTCTTCTAATTCCCAGAGTTGCTCTGTTATCCCTCAGCACTGTAATGCTGTGTTGTTCTTCTGACAGAGAAGGGCACTGATTTGCCCTGCTTTACTAAGGGCAGCAGCTGGAAAGAGCTCCCTTGCTGAATCAGTGCTGTTAGTCTAGCGAGAAAGTGTGTACAAAAGATTGCTCTGAGGTCCAAGAGCTTTTGCAAAAATGTGGCATAGCCAACATAATACCATTTCCCCATTGCAGTGATAACTTTCTAATTCCTCCCTCCTAATGGAATAAACCAGGGGTAAAACCCTTAAGCCAGTGGAAGGATTGTCTTGGCAAATATTTAATAACACTGCTCTGAATGCAGTGTCAGCCAGATCCATGCCTTGTGCGCTTTCCCTGGACTCCCAGCCAGCGCTGGTGCGCAATACCCAAAACACACAAAACATGCAGACTTGGCAATTTGTGACTTAAGGGACCAATTCTGATTCTTTTAATTCCAGTGGTTAGTTGAGGCCAGATGTTGACAGTAGAAACAGTAAATTGTGGCCAATCCCAAACCCAACCAACACGCAACGGCACAGGAAAATGCCCATGTAGGGCACCTGCTGTTGGCAGGTCCCACTCTCATCCCACCGCTGCTGGGACCCCTGGGAGATCATGGCTAAGCCATCACGCTGTGCCCATGGACGAGCAAGGCACGTACTTGCAACCCCAAGTACTGATGGCATCACCCAGGAGTTTTCTTCCAAAAACGGTGCTGTCCTGCCGGCAGCTGCCTTTCCCACCAAGGAAGATGACAGGGATGCAGAGCGAGCAATGGAGAAGCAGCAAATTTCTACCCCAGGTGTAGCTTTCTCCATATACCCCTCCATGCCTGCCCTTTCCTTAGATCTTACAGCTCTTCTGGCCCAAAAGAAAGCATCTCCACAATGTCGCATCCCTGCTCCTCTGTGACTCCCTGCCTGTCCGCTCTCCAGCATGGAGAGGAGCACGGTGGGGAAAGGAGGGGGACCCTGGTTCCAGTCTGGTGAGCACATTGGGAGGGAGGGCTTCACGGGTGGGAAGCCAGAGGAGCAGCAGTGAAAGCCCACCAGGCTGCACAGCAGTAGCTAGAGAAGGCTCCAGCGTGCAGGCAGACCACAGCCCACAGCGTTTAGATTTCCAGCCTGGGACCAGCTGGTATCCAAGTGTGGCTTCTAAGGTGTCTCTGCAAGATAAGATAACCCATGACAGCAGGCTGCCGTCCCACGGCAGAGCCCACTCTCCTCCTAGAAGTGCTTTAAGGGAGTGTAAATTGAGACTCTCCTCTGCGGCAGAGAGGGCAAAGCAGCGGTGGCTCCTGCTCAGGGCAGAGGTGCTGCAGCCACGGCCCATCCCCTTGGGACAATCCTGGATACGGTGGCCAGAGGCTTTGTGGGCTTACCCCAATTCCTCCAAGGATTTCAGAGCCCACTTTCACTGCACTTCTGTGGTGAGTTCCTTTACTTTGGCCTTTTGATGAAAACTCCTGTTTTTTTCTTGTTTTAAAATCATATTCTCTTCCCACTGAAACAGGAGCTTGAACTGAGAGGTTTAAAAGACAAACACTATCTCTCACCACATTTTAATTCTTTAATGAGGGAAAGGGCTGTACTTTGTCTTACTCGCTTAGAGACATGGGCAGTTTCAAATGAACACACGGTTATTTAAAATGGAAAGTGCTACTTTTTCCAGGAAAACGTTGCTTTTGCTAATCATTTTTTACACTCCCTTCACCTACCCTCCCGTCCCCCCCCACCCCTTATGTTTTACCTTCAGTTCAATTCAATGTAGACACACATTTTCCTTGTGAGAAAAACAGGACAGTTTTTGAAAGATACAAAACTGTGAGACAAGAAAAGGTGATCACATTGCCTATTTTTTTCTTGGTTGAAAGCACAGAATGGGTGTGCAAAGTTCCCCAGCATTCTTGCACAGCTCTAGGAAAGAGGCTTGTTCTGAAAAGGCTATTCTGATGAAATCACATTTTTCCATGACAAAAAAAAAAAAAAAGTCTTTTTCAAAAACATCTTGACAGCTGGCTCTTGGCTTTTTCTGCTGGCTGGAGATGGAGCTCTTTCAGTTATTTATGTCAATGTTGTCAGGGCTGAAGTGCAGAAAAGCAGGCTGCTCCTGCGCCTCTCTCAGCCTGGCTGCCAACCAGGTTCTCCGAGGTTACGATACCGGACAGGACAACTTGGTGCACATAGGCATACCAGCCAGCAAGGACCAGAAGCCTCAGCATCTGTGGAGAACAGCCTCTCCTTTCTCCAGGTGAAGCTTCTCTGGTGCAAGAGACGTGGGCAAGAGGCCATATGGTTGGAGCCTGATGAACGAGGAGAAGCCATGGATCCATGAGACCCATCCATCCTTCTCATAGGCTGGAAATACAGCCACGGCTGGAGGAGCAAAGGCCAGTGGGAGGTTACCAGCTCTTCTTGCTGCGTGTCCATCAGCCTTGTCCAAGGCTGATCCACCTGCCTGCCAGAGGCAATGTGTACGCCCTGTACTGGTGGCTGAGCTCAGCTTGGCAATGCTTTCACGCAGAAATGAGGAACAAGTGGTGAAGGGTTTAAAATAGATCCTCTGATGCCTTCTTTGAGTGTGTCTTTCCAAGTGACCTTTCCCACCTTATTTTTTAATGTCACTCACAAAGAGGCATGCCCTGTATTTTCTCTGCCTGATCAAAAGAAAGGTCCCATCCTGAGGAATTTTGTTTGTAATTCTCATCTTTTGCAGTTGTCTTGATGCCATTAAAAATCCTATTTCCTTCTGAATTCTACTTAATCTTTGAGGACAAAAATTTAGGAAGATCCATAAAAGGGACTGGAAATTTGCGTGCACATGAGGAATACCTCATTACCATAATTGACAGCAATGAGAAATACAGAAGGGTTGAAGTCAATCTCATTTAAGCTGATCTTCACAGATTGGATTGAGGCTTAACATAGAAGGAGATGTCCTGCATCCACCACAGACCTTTGCCACCTGGAGCAACCGAGGCCATGTGCACGGCATTTGCTCTCTGTGGGCAGATCCAGCGTCCTTGCAGCCCTGAGGGAAAGGCTTAGGGACTGCACGGATCCATTTCCTAGACACACTGGTGCTTGCTGACATTGCGCAGCGTGGCCAGAGGACTGAAATTATTTACATGGTTGGGTAATCGAGCCCTGCTGGAGCCCCTGGAGTTGTTCCCCACAGGATCTAACCCCCATGGGCTGCTCCTTGCCCTCCTGGCAAGCTCACCTTGCTGCCATCTCTTCTCAGCTCAGGATGTCCATGAACACAGCCAAACAGGGAGCTGAATCCCTAGGTGGGTTTGGGACACGCTCAGCTGCTGAGCACACACTCCCTCTTCACTCCCCTGTGTGCTAAATGGCAGGATTGTGGTGGGCAGCACCTTCAGAAAGTTTTTTTCCACAATGGTTCATCGTGCAGTGTGACTTTCCTACAGTTTTAAGCAGGGCAGACACTGTGTAGTGTGAGCCTCTGCTCCTCTTAGTCCATAAAGCTTCCTTCATCCCAGCCTTGGCCTCACATGGTCCTGCCCTCCCATTGCTGCCTCTCCTGCAGGCTAAAATCAGTGTCCTGGGAGAAAGGTGAGTAGTACAGAAGTTTGTAAGCAAAATAAATCAGGAGCCCAGAGCTCCTGAACCATCTGTCTCTTCCTGAACACTGTGCAAGCCAGAAGCCCAGCCATCCTATTAGCCCCTCTGCTGCTGGCAGGACTCCCAGATCCCTCCATTTGTGACCAGCCAACATGCCCTTGATTTTTTTCCTCTCGACCTTCATTTAATGTGTTTGGGAGTCCAACGTGAGCGCTGATTCCATATAAAAGCATCTGCTCCAGATAAAAGCATCAGCTGGAGGCATCAGTGTGATTTCTAAGTACACGGAGAACAGAAGACGCCCTCAGAGTGGACCCATCCTTGACAAGCAGGAGCCGACAGAACCATCAGTGGGTACTGTGTGGGGCAAGGCTAGAGGAAGGGGCTTGTGGAGGAAGGGGAGGTGCAGGAGGCCTTCCCTTCTGTCCAACTGGGCTTACCAGGCTTTGAGAGGGCTTACTGAGGAGCAGGTCACTGGAGGAGCCTGGGAATGAGAAGAGGCACAGAGCAAGAAGAGGGAGAAGGTAAGGAGGATGAGGTGGGAAAAGGCCAGAGGGGTCTGTGATATGCCAGCTTTGGGTGTTGGTGATGAGTGTGGAGCTGTGGGAGGGGAGGAAGGCTTCTGCTGACTTCCCAGGGATGTGACTTGTGATTAGGATCATGAATATGTCCAGCCCTGGTGACTCCAATGGGATGGAAGAATTCCCAGCCCTGGGGCACCCTTCTTGTGTGGCCTTGAGAAAGAAGCACTGCTTCTCTGTGCCTCAGTTTCCCTATATATAAAACAGGACCTTCACTGAGACCTTATCAGCATTGCCATACTGTGAGATCTGGGGAAGAGAGCAGCATCAGGCATGATCCCCCCAGCCCATGGCTGGTTGGTGCCGGGCATTGAGCACACTCAGATAGAGTTTCTTCTCAACAGCCCTTGTCCAGGGCCAGCGGTTTTCCTGGCCCACCACAGAGAGCTGTTTTGGGACAGTAAAGGAGCCACTGACACTGCATGGTTGAAGACCATCTACTGAAGAAGGTGAGACGTGGATCTGTCACCTAGATGTGGGAAGGTGCCATTCCCTGGTCCCTGCTGGTTCATCCCAGCAGTGAGACACAGCCCTGCCTCTTGCCTTCAGCAGCACCAGGGTCCCACAACTGGAGCAGGGGGAGCTCTTTTTTCTGTAAGCCCTCCATCCCGCTCCTCTGCTTCGCTCCCAACACTATGCAACCTCAGTTCAGGGAGCGAAAAGCAAGATCCAGATTCCTTCTCCTGGGACACAGTCTGTTCAGAGCCTTTGCTGGGACTCAGGTGGTGACAATTGTCCCTGAGAAATGACAAGTCTCCTGAAGTGACAGTGCCAACATCACACCAGGAACTGCTGGTCTGCAGAGGAGGCTGGACACTGGCACAGACTGGTGATGCAGACTGGCTGGAGTGGGATCTCTCACTCGCTGCCAGCCACAGACTGACCCCAGAACGTGGAGGAAACCAGCAGGTAATAGAGCAAGGAAATAACACTGCAGGTGACTGACCATGAATCATCCCCAAGCTCACGTTTTCTCCCGCATTATTATCCTATTTAAAAATAAAGATGGTAATAGTTACTATAGTTGAAAGTGAGATAATGTGAGATTTTAGGGAGATAAAATTATAATGGTATCCAGGGAGAGAAGGGGATAGGGAGAGAAAATTGAAAGGGATTCATTATGAACTTATCCTCACTTATAAATACTCCCCCAGGTTAGGACCTTATGGTGTTAATAATTAACCAGAATCTTATGAAGGCTAAAATAACTACAACATGCTCGAAGATCATCGCTTCAGTATTCAGCATGTGCACAAACCTTGCCGGCCGCTCACCTCAGTTACTGTGGCAACAGTACATCTGCTTTCCACAATATCCTTCATTAATCATTTACACCCAGGGAAAAAAGAAAGTCTTGGAAGAATGATACCAGCGGAGCTATTTCTACTCTCCTCTTGCCAGAGTGGGACCAGCTCTGAACACAGACTTTCAACTGCTATTTGCAGCCAAACGCCTGTGTGATGCAAGGTGGGGGCTGGGTGCTCCACAGCTTAGTCCATCCACAGCCTTGGTGGGTTTGGGTTGTTCCTTTATTTCGGTGACAGGAGCGGTGTGACCCCTGCCAGGGGGAAGCAGCTTTTTTGGAGGATACCTGGAAGAGGGACGCACTTCCAAAAAGTTTACTTTTCCAGTGTTGTTTCTTTTTCTCGCCCACTGCAGGAAAGGAGCTTTTGGGATGAGAACCAGGAGGTAGGTACCGCACACTCAGCACCCTTGGGGAGGCTGGGTGGTCAGGAGGAGGGCTTGCTCTCCACCCCATGGTGTCCTTTGGCAGTCAGGGTGAGGTGCAGCACCCCCAGCTGAGCTGTAGTTCTCCCGCTGATGCGGCCCTTGCCCGGCAGGAGGAAGGAAGCTCCACTCTCTGCCCCAGAAGACCCTCCTGCAGCAGCATTAGCAAGACAAGCATCTCCCAGCACAGGCAGACAGGCCTCTTCCAGCTGCAGATCAGCCCAGGGACGGCCCTGGCCCTACACAGGGATTGGGATTGCCTTCCCCCTCCCCTCCCAGACCCTCGTCTCGAGGCTGCACCTCACCACCTTACACAGCTCCTTCTCAGACCAAAGCAGGTTATTTAAAGAGTACAAATAAGCTAGGTATAAAATAACTCATTTTATGATCTTTCCTGGGGTGTCCAACATAAGAGTCATCCCTAGACTTCCTTGAAAAACTAAGCAAATTCAACCCTTTCAGATATTTTTTTCCAGCTATCAAATAGCGTATGTATCTTTCCTGCAGTCTCCCCAGATGGTTATCATCCATGAGGATGCATGGCCTGCACGTCAATACGTGCATCCCAGATGGGCTCACCACTGTACAGGTGGGACATCTCCCATCTTAATATTTCCCCCAGCTGCTTGGCACCATGCTCTGTGCCACCACACTGCTCTCCTTATGACTTGTTTGCCCATGGTGCTCCCACACCTTGCCTGGTCCCTGCTTTTCCGGAGAGCGAGCCTAGACAGAGATCAGAGCAGAGTGGTAGGGGGCAAGCAGGAGTAAGATGGGGCACTGCTCTTTCACAAACACTCTCCTGCCTCCATCTTCCCCCTCCAGCCAAAGCAGCATCTTCATCTCGTGGCAGAGGAACGAAATCAAGCCAACACCAGCTTGTGGTTCCTCTTCCCTGGGCACTATTGCCCTGAAGGAGTAAGTTCTGGTGGAACCAGACCCTGTTATCTCACGTGTAAGAGCCACCCCGCTGTCTCCTCCTCGCAGCATTCCCTTATCCTGGGATTTTCAGGCCAATGCAGTTAGCTGATTGTCATTGGCTCTGAAAGTTTCAATCTCACTGCAGCCCAATGGACCTTAAAGATGAGAACAAAGCCAGCTACTGGGAAAAGGACTGGGCATATGTTAGAAGCAACCTGTTTCTGTGCGAGCAACCTAAGACACCAGACATCTATTGGGGCATTTTTATTTTAGTGACTCTGAAATTCTGGTCTGGAAGTGTTTACAGCCTGCTTAACCACAAATCAAACCATCGTGGGTGAGTAGCTCCAACCAGAGGACCCTGCACTGAAAACACACCTCTCCAGCAGTGTGCTTTGCCCACCAAACTCACCCCTGACTCACTTGATTCACTTCCCACAGGCTGTTCTTCACCTGCAAGCTGATCTCATTGAAGCACTGAGCCCCCGCTGGTGTCAGGGGACAGGCTAGAGGCTGTCTGCCATCAGCACATTCCTGCACTTGGAAACATCTCATCCTTCTATCAGGGTCAAGCAGGACTGGGGAAAGATGGGTATCTGTGGGACTCTGTCTTGAAGTGGTTCTGTATGGGATGCACATGGTTGCAGGAGGAGCTTGGACCTTGGAATGACTGGATGGATAGATGAGGGGAGAGCAGTGTATGTTGTCTACCTTGAATTCAGCAAGGCGTTCAACATGATGTCCCACAGTATCCTCATAGGGAAGCTTAGGAAGAGTGGGTTAGATGAATGGACAGTGAGGTGGATAGAAAACTGGTTGAAAGACAGAGCTCAGAGGGTCGTGATTAGGGGCACAGAGTCTAGTTGGAGATCAGTGACGAGTGGTGTTCCCCAGGGGTCAGTACTGGGCCCAGTGCTCTTCAATATATTCATCAGTGACCTGGATGAGGGGACAGAGTGCACCCTCAGCACATTTGCTGATGACACAAAGCTGGGGGGGGTGGCTGACACCCCAGAAGGCTGTGCCGCCATCCAGAGAGACCTGGACAGGCTGGAGAG